>JANRGW010043004.1:0-23399 GCA_024733675.1 Psilopsiagon aymara | reverse complement strand
CATTCTTTCGATTCTCCTTCCCATCCCTCCAGGAGCAGAGGGAAGAAAAAGGGGAAGTGAGTGAACAAACTGCGTGGTTGATTTATGGCTTAAACCACAACACCACTGCTTCCCAGTGGGCTGTCTCCATCATCAAAGCTCAAGTTTGGAACTGTGGCAACAGTTTATTCAGCAGTATTAGGTGAAGAATGACAGTTGAATACCAATTGCAGTGCCAACTAAATAGTATACTAAAATGTTCACCAGATCCTTCTACAGACACACCAACAGCTTGATGTACACTTCTAATTCCTCTGCTTAAAAACAGACCAACTGAGACCTAAACAAACCTTGAGTAGCAAACTGATCATGGCATTTTGTAAGCTCAGAGCTTTGGTCTTTGATCTACCTACATGTATCCTGAACAATTTATAATATTGCCTTTCCAAAGCTTTTCTATGAAGTTCAAAAAGACATACCAAGACAACAGTACCAAAAAGAATTTAAATAGATGGTTTAGATACTGAGGGAGATTTTGCCATATCATAAATTTTACAGCTTAAAGCTTCATTTATACATAGCTAGAGTTCTTAATAATATGTGAGTCAAAAGAAACTTGGAGCCAACTGGAAGAATAACTAAGGACCTCTGGGGTCTATACAGGCAGAGAGTAGGAATGAGACTCGTAGATAAATAAGTTAATATTATATTGGCATATTTTATGTAATTATTAGTTTGTTTAAATGTATCACTAACCAGGTCCGTTTGAATCTCTGTTCATATGAGATTTTAATACAGTTTTATCACAAGCAAGGACTCCTCTAAACGTACAGCTTTGCTGTTCAAGAAACAATCAAGCTTGTTTCTTAATAAATAAGAAACACAAAAATAAATAAATGAATATGCAATAAAAAAAAGTATAAAACAAAAAGTTGCGGAGTTCAATAAAAGTAAACCATGTTTCTAGAACTGAGAATATCATAAACAGTTAACCATTTGGGTTCTTTTTTTTTATTATTAGTATCAGAGAACTGTTAGGGTTGAAAAGGACCTTAAGATCATCTGGTTCCAACTCCCCTGCTATGGGCAGGGACACGTCATACTAGACCGTGTCACCCAAGGCTCTGTCCAATCTGGTCTTGAACACAGTCAGGGATGGAGCATTCACAACTTTTCTGGGCATCCATTCCAGTGCCTCACCACCCTAAGAGTAAATAATTTCTTCCATATAACCAATCTATTGTTGGACATTGCTCTTCATTGGCCATTGTTTTCTGAGTATCTTTTATCTATTTCATTGTACGATGCATCAGATCCTGTGTAGATTCAAACTAAATTACAGTGGTTCAATTCATAGCTTCAGCAAATTAAAGAAAAAAGAATCTTTCAGAGAATGTTGAGATTTGTCCAATTATCTACTTTGACTGAACTCAAGTTGTTCATTGAAACACTCCTGTGGTGTTTGATTTCAAAACGATCACTTCTAGACATAATGCTTATTGAACTACTAAAAAATGCAAATATTAGGTCACCCAGAAATGCTGTTGAAATTGAGTCCTTGTACACAGCAACATCTCAGCTGTAACCTCTTACTATGCTTTGGACAGAGGTGGTGGCATAGCAAAGTTTGATTCAGAACCATGTGGTATCTGATTATTTCTGCTCTGTGGAGATTATTGTTGGCCTGTACATCCTAGAACTGCTCAAGGAAAAGCAAGTAGTAAATATATTTATTATTGTAGCAGTACCTAACAGATTTATCTGTGTTTCAAGCTCAATATGTCCTCCTTGAGGTTTCATTATCATGACATCATTAACAAAACTGGGAGATGTCTGCCTCAATTATTGTAAGTTAGACAAGATTGGTCCTAAAGCTCGTATCATCATATGTATTGAGCATTTCTAAGACACATCTGAATTTACCAAAATTGTTATTTGTTCATTGGTGAAATCGGCCACAAACATAGCTTCTTGAGTACCTCATCTGCTACTTGTTAAGTGGTGCAGTGTGAAAATTCCAAGTCAACATCCAATGATGGGCTTTGACTCTAAGTTAATGATAAAGCCACAAATTCCTACAGCATATATTTCTTGTAAGGTGAGGAATCTTTAGCTTTGCATCTTCTCTGTATGTGCTAAAAATAGGTGGAACCCAAAGGGTGTGTCTATCCTGATATGGGAGGTTCCTGGTTTTGTGCCCTCCTTTATGTCTCTTTATCTTGTCATGCCTACAGAATGCAACAAATGCTTTGTATTTCAACTTTTACTTCATGCAATGCAGTAAAAAATTTGCAAGTCACTAAGACCATCTGTAATTAGATGAACTTTAGACAGAAAAGAAAGAGAGGTCATTGACCTTAAACTGTTAAAATTCAAGTATCCTCCTCTGTTTTCACTGGTGTGAAAATGAAAGCAAAGCGTTTTGCAGAGGTGGTGAGTGTTTTCAATGTCCATTACTCACAATTTGAGCAGTCACACTCATATAATTTCGAATCATTTTCACTTTGTACTCTTTAATGGAATTTAGAATCATAGAATCATTGATCAGTTAGGGTTGGAAAAGGACCTTAAGAACATCTAGTTCCAACCCCCCTGCCATGGGCGAGGACACCTCCCATTAAACCATGTCATCCAAGGCTCTGTTAAAGCCCTTTCCATCTCACAGACTGATAAAATCATAGAATAGTTAGGGTTGGAAAGGACCTTAAGATCATACAGTACCACCCCCCCAGTCATGGGCAGGGACACCTCACACGAAAAATGTGCCACCCAAGGCTCTGTCCAACCAGCACTTGAACACCACCAGGGACAGAGCATTCACAGCTTCTCTGGGCAACCAATTCCAGTGCCTCACCAACCCTCTTCTCAACTCCAGTCCCTGAGGGACACCACTCATTACTGATCTCCATTGAGCCATTGACCACACCACCATCTAAATCTAAAATTTAGATTTAGATGAATGCTAAGGTCTTATTCACCACTGCATCCCATTAAGTATTAGTATTTGCTGACATAAACACAGAGACTTCTGCTTATGCTTGGTGGAACTAAGGATAGGATAAATGTTTTTGATCTGATATGTGCACTGACTAGCTATTGTTATGTGACACTGCAAAGGAAGTAATGAAAGCTGTTGGCTTGTGCAATTGTTTTGCAGTGCAGTTTTAATGAATAAATACTGGCTGGTGAACATTGCTTGAAGTTGATAAATGTCAAAAGATGACTGAATACCATTTTTTTTTACTTGTTATGGGTGAAGATGCAGACTTCTGCACGAAGTAGAAAGTACATTTGAGGAGTTCAATTATTTGTGTTTAAGGTATTTAGAATATTTTAAAGTTACTGCCATTTAAGTGACTTGCTCAAATTCTCTAAATGCTGATTTTTCTAAAGAAGTACCTATATACCATCAGCAGTGACATATTATTTTAATTTAGAAGGGCTATTCCATTCCTGACTAGAACATCTGTCTTCTTTTCCTGAATCAATACAATCCCCTAGGAGAAGCTACATGTGGCAACTTAAAACACGTGCACAAAAGTGAGGGGTTTGTTTTGTGTTTTAATAGCCATAAGCAGAGATCAGGCAAGCAGTGTCTGAATTCAGGCAGTCTTTGGTAACCAAAAAACAGGCAAATGTTGCTAGCATAAATTAGTCAATAAAATCAATAAAATGTGTTAATTTAGGAAAATTATTAATTTTATGCAAATTTAAACCTTTAAACTGGAAGCTTTAAATTGGAAAATTACTCTGAGATATGTACTGTACTATTCAGTACCCCATGACAAGGGGTTTCATAACTCTAAGCACTGGATAATGATAATGATGATGATAATGATAATACTCTGAAAAGTACTAAAGTTTTGTAGTCATAAAGTGATTCTTAAGGAAAAGAATTTTGCTTTCAAGGCTATGGGTAATTCCATACAGTTTCATGTCTATCTTTACATGTGTGTAATCACAGCCAGCCTGAGTTAATATTAGTTATTTTGAATGCTCTATTATGTTCTATTTATCAGGTGAGATAATTATACTATTTTAGAACTTTCAGGAAGCTTGAAAGGACTTTTGGAGCTGAAATTTTTTTCACATCTCCATCTAAAGAATCTAAAACTACAAGGAATCTTCAACAAAGATCCAAAGTAATAAATACAGCAGACGATGACCAAAATAGCAAGGCCAAAATCAAAAATGATCCCTGCCCATGGCAGGGGAGTTGGAACTAGATGACCTTAAGGTCCTTTCCAACCCTAACTATTCTATGATTCCATGATTCTATGATTATTATCAACACTGCAGAGATGGACTTGGGAGTATTTGTCGATGGAAAAATGAACATGAGCTGGCAGTGTGCACTTGCAGCCGTGGACTGCATCAAAAGGAGCATGACCAGTAGATCGAGGGAAGAGATCCTGCCCCTCTACTCTGCTCTCGTGAGACCTCACTTGGAGTATTGTTTGCAGTTCTGGTGTTCTCAAAATGAAAAGGACATGCAACTTTTAAAACAAGTCCAGAGGAGGGCCACGAGGATGATCACGGGCTGGAGTACCTCCCGTACAAAGAAAGGATGAGAAAGTTGGATCTGTTCAGCCTGGAGAAGAGAAAGCTGAGTGGAGACCTCACAGCAGCCTTCCAATATCTGAAAGGGGCCTATAGGGATGCTGGGGAGCGACTCTTCATTAGAGACTGTAGTGGGAGGACAATGGGTAATGAGCTCAAACTTAAGCAGGGAAAGTTTAGATTGGAAATGAGGAAGGAGTTCTTTACTATGAGGGTGGTGAGGCACTGGAATGGGCTGCCCAGGGAAGTTGTGAATGCTCCATCACTGGCGGTATTCAAGGCCAGGTTGGACATAACCTTGAGTGGCATGGTTTAGTGGGAGATTTCCCCGCCCATGGCAGGGGAGTTGGAGCTAGATGATCTTAAGGTCCTTTCCGACCTTAACTATTCTATGATTCTATGATGCTATCTTGTTATCAAATGATTTACTAAACCCTATTCATTTGATAACAAATTAATTTTTTTTTGAGAAAAATATATGAACTATAAAAGCCACCAGAATTTATTGCTTGTTGGTTTTTAAAATCAATTTGTATCTTTCAAATATTTCTTTTAAATTGTGGTGCAATTTATAATATATATACTCGTATGTAGAATTCTTTACTGATCATTGCAAATAGAAAAATAAATACCTCCACAATATATTTCTTCTTCTTATAAGTTTTTTTTTTAAAAAAAGGAAAATCTTGAGTATGAGACTCACCCATAAATGTGTCCCATATAGGTGCTAGAAGAGATGGAAAAATTATTGTGCAATTTAATTTTTGACTTTGCTATTGTTTTTTTTTATTTTGCCCCTATTCTGTTAAGTCTTTGTTTATTCTAGAAGCCATTTGTGCAAGATCCTTCATTCATTCTAATGCTGATATGGAAGCTCTATAAGGCTTCTCACTGTATATCCTTACAAAAAGGTGACCACCTGTACTTTCGTAAAGATGGATTCTATGATTCTGTAATTTACAGAATTGATGATAACATAGAATAGACTGCAGAGGAACCTCAAAGATATATGAAAACAAATTCAGCAGCTCAATTTCTTAATGTAAAAAATTAGTGATTCTTATAATCTGGTTTTTAATTTCTAATAGCAGTTAAATTGATGGCTGTCTGAGGCAGAGGCATATAAACTCATCTGGGATTTTGGACTGAAAAATTACACTGCTCCAAGTGCTCTTGAACATAAATATGAAAAAGTAATTTCTTTCATTAATTTAAATAATAGTACATAGTTGATATACCTTATTTAGATAAAATCAATAACTAATAATGAAACAACAGTTATAACATTTTTAAGGCTTTTGCTTCTGTCTGGGAATGTTGGTAGGTAAGAATAGACTTCTATATAGTACAGTGCTCCTGAGGTCTTTGTTTATATCTGAAAGTAAGGTGTTTGTTGTGCCAGATTATAGAGTTTGTTTCTCTTTCCTCTTTTTTTATTGTGAGAATTATGCCATTGCAATATTTAGGGTTAACAGTTGCATACGCACTAAACAAGCCCCATCAATAAATTTCTCTTTGATGCTTTTTATGATAATACACTGTAATTGGATTCAGCAGTAAATCCAAACACAGCTCTGAGGCATTGATTTTCCAAATGATTCTGTCAAAATTATGCAGTAAGAAATGAAGCGGCAGCTTGGTGCGGCATCTCATAAAATGATGTTAAAATCCTATTATTGAGCAGAAGATATCAATATGTTGATAGTTTTTTTTATTAAGACAATCCTAGCAAGGATATTTAGGGAACTGATTCAGTTTTCTATACTGACCTTTTGTAAATGTACATTGGCAGACTGAGACAATGTATTTCATTTGTTGAGATTTACAGGCAAAATGCATGTCAGGGTTGTCAGATGTGCTATGGGATGGTCTAAATGGAAAGAAATTAAGAAAAGAAACAAAAAAAAATGAACCAACCACAAAAAAACTAGCAAACAAACAAAAAAAAAAAACCACACACAAAACAACAAGAAAAATCCCAACAAACTAAAAGCAATGTAAAAAACCCAAACCAAAAACCAACCAAACAAAACCAAAACAAAAATAGCCCACCACCAAAAAAAAAAAGAAATTACTTAACATTTTTTTTCTGTTAGGATTTAGAACATAATTCCTGCAAACATCTGAGCCATTTTTGGATAGTGGAACACCATTTTATGATGATTTATGCATATGCTATAGTTAGCACATGTTTTTTTAATGCTATGAAATAATTTATAGTCTTTCTGCACATATGACACTAACATGACTTGCATGCAAAATACATGCTTTCCAAGTACAGCTCTTTGCTCTCATGTTATTCACAGAAATTCAATCTTATATGTAAGTCCTTACTGGGAAAAAAAAGGGTGAGGGTGAGAAAAAGTTTATTATAGGTATAATTCAATTCCTTTTGGGTGAAGAGAGAAGAATTTTCCAGATTAAAACCTGAATCTACTGAAATTCTTGTATAGTCAATTCAGCCTGACTGAGGAAGGGATGAGGTGACTATTTGCTGTAGTTCACGTGAACAGAAAAATTAAGTTTGTGACAAACAGTACGGCAGGACCTTCATGCATATGAGCATGAAGGCATGACCAGTTCAGGAATTAGAATGAAATGGAACTCAATGCATGGGTCATGCCATGCTCAGACCTTTTAGAAATCAAAATGCATTGATTAGCTTCAGAATAAGCTTTCATTTGTCCATAATGTAAAAAATACAAGTTTTGTTTACTATCACCGATGTGCCCTTGCCTGAGCTACACTCTGAATCCTTTCCTAAGGTTTGCTTTTGCAATCACTGGATTTGTAGGTATTTTAATATGCAAGCAATATTTCTGAATTCTTTTGAAAAACAAAGGGCATACAACTGCTAGTGTGTCAACATACATCTTACTTTTCCCTATATTACATAAACGCCCTGTCATTTTCTGTAAGAGAATCAAGAAAGTGATTTCTCTCCGCAAGTCAAGATACACTCAATCTAAGATGACAATCTTAAAGAATTTACAGTCAAAATAATGCTAAATCCAACTTCTGAATTATATAATAATGATTATTCTAAGCATAAGACTAATAAAAGAAATTAAAAAAAATGAAACTTAATAATAGATTTATCCTTTCTCCTTGCTATCACTTTCTAGGAATCAAAGCTAAATTAATTCAAATGAATATAACTAAAATGAGCTTTAAACATAGAATATATAATAATATCGGTAAAAAGGACATGAAGAATTTTGGCAATGATAACATTTTTATACTTAAACTGACGGAAAAAATGTTTCCATTGTTAAAATGAATTATGAAGAATAAAAGGGTAATTATTCCAGAATTAAATCACAATTTTTACCTGAACTTAAATATGGATGCACTTTTGATTAAAGAGACTGGTTCTGCAGTAAATTTTAAATTGATTTTGAAACTTTGACATTTTAAAAAAAATTTTGCTAAGGTTGTGGTTTGTAACTTTAAGCTTTCTATATTTAACCAACAAGAATAAAGTCTAGGATCAAATCAGAAATAAGGTAGGCAATCATGTCCATATTTTTATATTTTTCTGTATTTGTAAATAAAAGTCGCTAATCTTCTGATTAGAAAAAAATAAAGACATAAGATATCCAAATCAGAAAAGTATGGGACATGTCTGGACAAAGCAACATGTATTCTTTTTAATACTGTTAATAAATTTAATGAGAATTAGGAAAATTCCATTTAAAGAAAAGTTATCAGAGAAGGATGTAATATTTATTTAAAGGGTGCATATAAAGGCTAAGTTTTCTATTTGTAAATTCTAGGAGTGCCAGAAAAACAGAAGCTAGACAGCCACAAAAAGAGGGGTTATATGGAGAATATTGCTTAAATCCATAGGTGGAAGTTACTTAGTTACATAGAAGGAAAGCCCCTTCTATGATGGGGCTATGGAACTGATGGACAGGAGTAGAGCGGTTGATGTCATCTACTGGACTTGTGGAAAATGTTTGATACTGTCCCTCATGACTTCTTTGTCTCTAAATTGGAGACGTCAATTTGATAGGTGGACCACTTGGTAGATAAGGAGCTGTCTGGATGGCCACACGCAAAGAGTTGTACTCAATGGCTCAATGTCCAGATGGAAACCAGTAATGAATGGTGTCCCTCCGGGATAGGTTTTGTGTCTGGTCTTGATCAACATGAAAGGACATGGAACTGTTGGAACAAGTCCAGAGGAGCACCACGAGGTTGATCATGGGACTGGAGCACCTCCCGTACAAAGATAGGATGAGAAAGTTGGTGCTTTTCAGCCTGGAGAAGGCAGTGCGGAGACGTCATAGCAGCCTTCCAGTATCTGAAGGGGGCCTATAGGGATGCTGGGGAGGGACTTTTCATTAGGGACTGTACTGATAGGACAAGGGGTAACATGTTCAAACTTAAACGGGGGAAGTTTAGATTGGATATAAGGAAGAAGTTCTTTACTGTGAGAGTGGTCAGGTGCTGGAATGGGTTGCCCAAGGGAGTTGTGAGTGCTCCACCCCTGGCGGTGTTCAAGGCCAGGTTGGACATAGACTTGGGTGCATGGTTTAGTGGGAGATGTCCCTGCCCATGTCAAGGGGGCTGGAACTAGATGATCTTAAGGTTGTTTCCAACCCTAACTGTTTTATGATTGTATGATTCTATGAAGTTACAATCAGGTGACTTACACAAGTGGTTGCAAACCAGTCTGAGGGTGAGCGCTGTTGTCCTCAAAGAGAAATAGGTCCCAGCTTCAAAGGGTAAGATAGATGAAGCCACTGATAATGGCACACATCAGCAGGAAATGTGAAATATTAGGTCTTAATGGGTTTCAATTTTAGGATTATTTTATGCACTAGAAAAAAGATAGACATTATTCTATACTATTCACTCAAATAGGCTTTTGAAACATATTACATTAAAAAAAACAGTTCTTTGAGAACTGTTTCTTCTACATAAAGTAGGCTGGAGGATAGGAGAAATACTAATTTTTTAAGTCTCAGGCTACAAATGGATTTTATAGAAATAGCAGAAGGAAAATTGTGGCTAGGAGGGGGTTTTCTGCGTAAGATCTACCTGTAATTTTGCGAAAACTTTAATGACAGCATTCTAGCTTTCTACCCAAATCTTCTACTAGCTGCTTAAGAAAAAAAAAAAAAAAAAAGCTCCAGGTACTCTATGCGACCATTACACAAGAGAATATTTGTATTTGACATATATCAGGAAAACATTAATCTTCCTAAACACAGAAAACATGGAGTTTAGTTGGTATGTTAAACTTCACCTCTAGGAAACTGTGCATCAGAGGTATTTTAATTATCTCTTTTCTTAACATACCCTATAAAGCCAAAACACCTATCAAGCACACACTGACACTACTCAGTCAATTTGGTTGAAAGTTGTTTATCAGGCTGCATACATTTTTTCATATGTTCAGATTCCTTTTTCATGAAGTAGTGGGATTGAATCAGTTATATGAAACCATAAACTACTCAACACAAAAGAGCTGTTAGAATCATGTTTGGCAGAGCTCATGCTTCTGTTCGAGAACTTGAATTGCCTTGTTGACCTTACAAATACTTTTCAATAGCCTAGAGTAGGAGCCATATTTAGCCATAGTAGGCTAAATCTAGGCTTTAACAGAAAATTGTTCAGTGCAGGGTTTTCATGAGGTCTTTCTATTAGTAACCCACTATGTGAACTAAACACATTTCTGGATGCACAAACAAAAATAATAAGTTAAAGGGAGGCCTATTATTTGATAGCATAGAAGCAGCACAATTTGTTGTCTACTTTGAAGAATGACTTAAATTTAAAACTAAAAACATGGTGGTAATCCTATACAAAGTATATTCAGTTTAAGTTAGTGAGTGGATTGACTCAGGCTGGATGCCAGGTTCTTACCAAATCTGCTCTATCACTGCCTCCTCATCTGGACAGGGAGGGAAAATATATACTGAAAGGCTTGTGGATATAAGGACAGGAAGAGGTCAGTCACCAATTACCATTGTGGGCAAAAGAAGCTTGACTTAAGGAAATTATTTGAATTTATTACCATTCAAAACAGACTAGGATAATGAGAAATTAAATAAAATCTTGAAAGATGCCATCCCCTTGCCCCTCACTTCTTCTTTTAACTTCAGTCCTGATTTTTCTCTACCTCCTTCCACACCAAGCGATACAGTGATGGATGGGGAATGGGATTTGCAGTCAGTTCAATGCACCTTGTTGCTACTACACCTCTCTCCTCAGGGGAGAAACTCCTCACACTCTTCCTATGCTCTAGTGTGCGGTCCTTCCACAGGAGACAGTTCTTCACGTACTTCTCCAACACGAGTCCTTCCCAAGAGCTGCCATTCCTCATGAATTGCTCTAGCTTGGGCTCCTTCTGTGAGGTGCAGTCCTTCAGGAATAGACTGCTCCTGCAGGGATTCCCCACTGGGTCACAAGTCTTGCAGCAAATCTGCTCCAGCACAGGCTCCTCTCTCCACAGGGCCACAGGTCCTGCCAGGAACCTACTATAGTGTGGGCTTCCCATAGTGTCACAGCCTCATTTGGGCATCCCTGTGCTCTGGCATGGAATCCTCCATGGGCTTCAGGTGGAGATCTGCTCCACCATGGAACTCCACAGGCTGCAGGTGGAGATTTGCTCCACCATGGATCTCCATAGGCTCCAGGGGCACAGCCTGCCCCACCATGGTCTGCACCATGGGTGGCAGCGGAATCTCTGCTCTGGTGCCTGGAGCACCTTCTCCCTCATTCTGCACTGACTTTGGTGTCTGCAGAGCTGTTGCTGTCACATATTATCAGTCTTCTTTCCTTCTGCAATTGCTGTTGTACAATATTTTTCCCACCCTTCTTAAATACGTTTTGCCAGTGTTGTGGTTTAAGCCCCTCTGCCACGCAGTTTGCTCACTCACTCCCCCCTCTTTCTTCCCACCGCTCCCAGAGGGATGGGAAGGAGAATCAAAAGAATGCAACTCCCACAGGTTGAGATAAGAGCAGCTTAGTAACTAAGGTATAACACAAATCACTACTGCTACCACCAATGATAATAATGACAAGAGAAATACAAGAAAATACAAGGAAAGAGAATACAGCTGCTCACCACCTGATACCAAGCCCAACCCAGCCATGAACCCCCAACCCTTCCAGGTTTCTGCCCTCCCTTTCTTTTACATCCTGGGCATGACATATTGTGGTATGGAATATCTCTTTGGTTAGTTTGGGTCAGGTGTCCTATTTCTACTTCCTCCCAGCTTCCCCTCCTCCCTGGCAGAGCATGAGACTCAGAAAGTCCTTGGCCAGACCAAAACGTTCTAAGAAGTAACTGAAAACACTGGTGTTATCAGACTGTTCCCAGGCCGAAAGTCAAAAACACAGTGCTGCACCAACTACCAAGAAGGTGAAAAATGATTGCTACTGCTGAACACATGACAACCAGGCGCTACCACTATCACCAATAAACTCAGTCTTAGCCAGTGGTGGATCCGTCTTGCAGCCAGCTGGCATTAGCTCCATTGGACATAGGGGAAGCTGGGGAAGCTTCACACAGCTTCTCCAGAAGCCACTCTTTTAGCCCCCCCCCCCCCCCCCCGTGGCAAAAGCCTTACTATGCAAACCCAAAAGAGGTAGTTGGGTTGAATGAAACTTTTCCTATTATTTCCAAAAACAACTGTGGCACTGGTTTTCTGTGAATGGTTTAATATAGTTAGGCAGTTGCTGTTGACTAAGATTTCTTTTAAGATTCATGAAATCTTTCAGTCTGTACATTTCAATCCCAGCTGCAGAACTATTGTTCCAAAACTGCAGGAAGAATATGAACATTTGTAAGTTACTCTGCCTTCTTTCTCACTCTGCCTATGGATGTTTCTGTCTTTCATTTGCAAGTCTTCAGTAATGGTTGCCCCATTTATACACATTAACAGATTTATCTTTAGAGGTATGAGTAATTTTAATTAAAATTATTGAAAATTGAATTCAGAAGAGAAGTAGAACTGTCACATCAGGCAAAGAAGTCTCTTTCTGTCATTACTGAACAGGCTAAGACTGTGTAATTATACATAGACATTCGCTACATAGGGTTACAAAGGTTTACAGAAGTTGCATATTTGTACCATCAAATACATAATGGGTTTAAGATGCTTCCAAATGCGGTTTGTTTTGGCTTTTTAATTTGTCATGGAAGTAGCTCCTCACAAGAGGTTAATCAATGGAAATAGGCAAGTGTGGTTATTTGTGGGGACTTTTCTTGTCTTAACATGTTCTGTTTTCTTCTAGGTCTCCACATTCAACAATGTAATCAAAATGGGTACATAAGAAAATGAGCTTCTCAAGGCAACTTTTCATTTCAGTGAGGTACATTTAATAACTTTATTGACTACTACTAAATATAGTAGTAGAGACAAATCTGAGTACTGAAAGTGTCTGCAGCCTGTGAGAGAAAAACATAACAAAGTGAAAATCAAGCAAATTCATATGGAAGCAAGCTTTTAACTGAGATGCTCATTTAGAATTTGATCAATTTCTGGCCAGCTACATATCTCTTGGCACCTTCAATTTATGAATGGATGTCCTTCTTTAGAAATGTTTTACTCGTACATAAGTCAGTGAGTTTGATACAGAACCAAAGGCATCCAATTCTAGAGTTTATATTAATCAGCAAGTCAAATTAGATAACCCAATTGTGTCTTCTAGAATTAAACACTCGTTGACTATATAAATGCACTTATCATCACATTAAATCGAACAGTTAGCACTTCCATTGAAGTGTTAGTTTCTTCAGAAGAAAAAATTGTCACCAAATTCTGCTCTGTGGCATACCGATAAACTTAGTGTAACTGGTAAAATAATTTGTACCAAAGCTAGAGTAAAATACCAGGTCTGCAAGAATTTCTGATAACAACAGTAAAAATATTAGTTGATGAGGGTGAGGAGAGCTGTTTTTTAGCAAAACAGTAAACCAATGGCTATAAATGTTTGGTAATAGATTCTCTGGAAACATGTTGAAGGAACCAGAATCTACAGACAAAAAGCGAGAGAGAAAAATGAGATGGATTACCCAAACAGTGAATCTTAAAAATAAGCTTTCCTGTAATTGGGAGAAAATTTAAGTATTCCATCTTGACATTCAGACTATCTTATCCAGCTTTTCATTATTCAGACAAAGTATTGTCACCAAAATGAATTCATCACTGTAACAGAGACAAATGATCCAACGTGGAACAGACAGAACTATCTTCCTGTTCTTATGAAGAAAATTGTCTCTTTGTACTATTATATCAGTGACAAAGATGTCTGGACTTTATAAGCACCTCTTTCCATTTAGTCTGCCTTAAATATTAACGATGCAATGATTTAACCTCTCTCTACTAGGTTCAAGAAAGAGTTTAAAAGTACTAATAAGGAATAAGACTGTTTCAAACATAAAATAATCAAATTATTTTAATGATATGGATAGTTTGCACCACCTTGAAAGAATTAATAATGCTAAATGAAAAGGAGATAATTGAAAAGGAGCTGACACACACTAGGGCTGCATCTAAACTGTCAATTTGTTTCAAGATAAACTGCAGTAGATTATGACATTCCTCAAAAAATTATCTATATAGCTATCTAACTTTTAAACACAAACGCTAGCATCACTACAAGTCCTATAAATCTCAGGGGGATGTGGGAGAAATGCTTTCAAAAAAACCCAAAACCCCAACCTAACAGTAAAAGACGTATTTAGCCAGTATTGCCAGCTTGTACCTAACAGTGGTGGAAAACAAAACCTGAACTCTTAAGTTGAAATTCTATGAGACATGAATATTTTAGATAATTAGATAATAATTTAGATATTTTAGTTACCTCCAGCCTTTTCTACTTTGTGTCTCTCCACATTGCCTCTGAAACTGCATTTGCCACATAAAACTAAAGCATACTAATATTTAAAATGACGTTGGCATAGTTTTGTATACCAAAAAGTAAAGACAGTTTTATGATTACTTTGCAAGGCAGAATCAGAATTAGTGACAGACAAATCTCTGGAGTTACTCAGCTCCAAGACTCTGCATAAGGAATTCACCTGATTTCCTTTCAGTGAGCTTAAGTATGAATGACAGACTGATCTACACCAGGAGAGCAGAAACAAGCTCTGTATCTCACACTATACACTTACCTTTTGTGCCGTCCTTTGATTTTAACTGAGGACAAGTTGAAAACAGATAGATATACCTATTTATAGAAGATGAATGATCTCATAAAAAAAAAAAAAAAAGGAATCTTTGGTCAGCAGCTGCTATAACCAGAACCCTGACATCTTCTCTAGGATTGTGTCTAGACAGGTATTTTCCCTTTAATATTATTACTGTTCAAAAAGATTGCCGGATGGCCAATGCCGTGTAACAGAGGCAAAGCCATTGATAAGACAGGCCAGAATAAAGAATCTGTAGAACAATTCTATTAATTGATGGAAACTTTAGAAAGAGTCCTTTGTTGTTACTTGATGTTTGACTGTTGGAGAAAACATGAGGATGGATTCTAAGTAAAACTATTTAACAGCTAGTTAAAAATGCAGATCTTCACAGATTGAGTTCCCCTTTTCCCACACCATAGGTTGAAACAGAAGAGGCATGATGTCTCCTGTTCTCTTCAATTCTAACATCTCTAAAAAAAAAAGGTACTAGGAGTACCTTTTGTAGTACTTATTTGAAGAATAAAAGACCCCTATATTTGGGAGGATCATTCAGCATAGGGTTTTGTTTAATCATGTCATCAAATCCAGAGTCTACAAAAGGATTTAATTATATATAAACTTAATTAAATATAATTCAACAGAATCAGGTAATATAATACTGTGTAACAAATAAGGTAGAAGCTTTTTGCAGAATGAAAACTTACTGCTATTGAGATAGCACCCAGAACTGACAGTCATGAGTTGTCCTGGGCACTCTTCCAGTAACAGCATTAGTAGACGTCTTACCCAATTTTTTAAGAGCTTCCCTTAAAATGTATGCAGGTCAGAACCCAAAGGTGACATACAAAATATCTAATACATTTTTCTTTCTTTTTACAAATGAAAGGGAATTGCCGAAGAAGCCAATGAAAGAGAGATTGGTGTTGCACCAAGATATTTTCTTAGGGGCAAGTAATGGATTTATGTATTAATTGTATCTATGATGCAAAGGACACTTGTCATAATTCCTAACAGAAAATTTTGATTAGTCTGTTAGCTCAGTAAGACTTCTACTTTTAATGGATGATGCCTTCATCTTACTCAAATAATTAGATTCTGTCCCAATTTTGCCTGCATTAATGTACAAAATTCTCCTTTAAACACCTCATTAAATTACTGACAAATAACATATAAGTTGCTATCAATCTAATTAGTGACTCAGTTAAGAGGGAGCCTCCACCCCAAATATTACAAAGGGGAACAACTTTCCAAATGAGCAAGTAGAACAGGAATGTAAGGAAGAAAGTGACAGAAATAAATTCTGAGGGTAAAAATAAAAATTAAACAATTATTTAGAAATTAGGCCAGAAGCAATGTTGGATCTGAGAATACTTGAGAACTCATTAAAAAAAAAAAAAAAAAACAGCACACACAGAAAGAATTAATAGGCTGATAACAGCAATAGGGTTAAAATCAATGAGATAGCCAAAGACTGAAAGATTTTGCTCCTGGGCCATGGATAAAGCTGAAATCAAATAATGGAGATTAAAAAAACCCACCAACAAACATCCCCCAAACTAACTGAAAAACAAATAGAAAAACAACAATACTACAAACAAACTACAAACAACCCCCAAACTAACTGAAAAACAAATAGAAAACCAACAAAACTTCAAACTGCAAACACACACAAAAAACCAAAACCAAAACTAAACAACAAACAAACAAAAAAAAACCAACCCAAACAAAACAAAACCCACTCCTAAACCTAAATATGTACAGTAACCAAGGTTTTAGAGTATACTGTAAGGTAGATGTCCATTTCTATTCCAAATCCTAAAATACAAAGAAAATCTCAGATGAAGTCAAATCATGGAAGATCTGAAAAAGATGACAATAGAAAGTTTGTCTCACCACAGAAAGAGAGAAAGAAATGCAATAGAATTGAATACATTCATAAGATCAAGAATAGATAAATGGGCACAAACACAACTAATGCAAAAGACTGCCACATTCAGCTACGACAAAATCTTCTGAGATTTCCTCTGATAGTTTGGTAACACATAAAAAACTTCTTCATAAGGCATATACCAAGTAAAGGGTCATGGATAGGATTCAGTTTACATATTAAGGTGGCTACATAAAAAGCTAAAAATCTAAGTTCTTATTGGTCAGTGGAAAATTCCATATGATTAGCAGGCAGCAAAGAGCTATTCAGCTCAACCTAGAACACAAGTTTTGTGTCAGTGATAATACATGATGAGAGATGAAGATGTGAAAAGCATTTGGTTGCATTACCTGAAAACATGAATTGTAGTTTTTGTAATAGCTAAATTCAAAATTAAGAAGTGGTGTCCTTTGGGGTTTTGGATTTAGGGGATTCATAAGCTATTCGTTTCTGATCTAAGAAGGAGAGAATTATGCTACCAAAATGTCTGGAAATTTTAATTTTTATTCAGACACAGCATTTGGTCATCTTATCAAATATGGATTTATTATTTACAGATATTTACATTTGAGCTAATATTTTTTAGACAGTGGACAGAAGGAGATAATACTATTTTTGATTAGTTTAATTCTAAAGTACATGTTCACATGTGTCTATTTCTTCTTGTCTGAGGGTGTTGACTATCTCAAATCAAAATATTTGCGGTATATAACTATGTTAACATTAACAAAACCCCTCAGAAATCCTGAAACACCTTAAGTAGTAAAATACATAATGGAAAGGGATGTTAAGATTTTTCAAGCCACAATTTCATGCCCATCTGCTGCATTATTTTTTTAGACTTTGATTTAAAGCTGCTAGCTCTTCAGCTACCTCATCTGTTAAGTATTTATTGATATTTTATTAGAAAAAAATATATTTACTTGCTTAAGCCATCAGATTTTCTCTGCACATTACAATGTACTGAAAATAAAGACTGGCAAGAAGCTTCTTCAACACAAAAAAGAAAAAAGGAGAAAGTATGCGCTAACACATTCTTTTTTTAAGAGGAAATAAAATTAATCATAAATTTTTGCAGGTTAGGTTTTTTTTCTTGATAGAGAACATATGGTATCAACAAGTGTGAATTTTTTTAAAAATTTTGTGACAAAATAGAGATAAATAAAAATTCAAAATTCAAATACAAAATTACTTCTGAAACTTTGTAACATTAACTTGAACTTTGTACCAAGTGTCACTTATGAAAGAATACTGCCTTTTGATAAGAATGCCTTTATGATAACATATCTTTAAAGAATAGGTATGTCAAAATTTCTCCAACAAAATAGGTTTTTCCATAATTTAGTCTTCCTTTCCTACACATTGTGCTTCACATTTCTGTTGAGCTAAGTGGCACAGAAAAGTTCTTCAGAATGAAAAAAAGGTGATAAAAACCTGGCATTTTTTTCCTTAATAAATTAGGTTAGGGTATCAAAAAAATATCATTATAACTTAGTTCACATAACTTGCTATATATCATTGCAGATAATGTCTTTTTCTAGGTGTTCTATAAATCCAGAGATGCCATAACAGATACAGAAGAAGTTACAACCATCTTTATAACTGTGGTGCAAACATTGGGACTTGGAAGTAGAAATCATACTGAAGGATCTATAAAAGTTATATACACAGATTCAAGGGTTACTTTTGAAAACATAAGCATTTATTCAGTTAAATGCTACATTTATTATCCTGATTATTATACTGACAGACCTTTTCAGATGTAGATAATTAAATCTGATGCTTAAGGGAATTCAATCATCACTATAGGGATCAGAACTAAATTATTTTTCTTTCAAACACAGGGATGTACAAATAGAATGTATCCATATATGCCAATTTTGTAATTGAATCATAGCACTTCGTTATGGGAAACAATCTTGAGTATTCTGATCTGTTTTTTTAATTGTGGGTTTGTTGTTTTGGGTTTTTTTTCAGCCGGTTGCTTGAGAAAATGTCAGAAAGGTAACTCAAGAAGTGAAAGTATTGGCAAGGTGGCCTTATGAGGATATGAGCTATCAACAAACAAGTTGCCAAACACTGATCCAAAGTACAGTGATATTAATGAAAAATTAATTTCATTGGTTCAAAGAGATTTGTTTCCTCACTTTAGAAAAACAGATAAAGGAATAACCCTTTAACTATATACCAACTGAAAACCTTTTTTTTAAAAAAAAAAAAACAAAACAAAACAAAACAAAAACCAGTTTGGCAAAATTTTCTTGTGTGAGGAGGATGTCCTGGGTTCAGCAGTAGCAGTAGTTTTTCTCCTTCTCAGTAGTTGGTGCAGTGTTCTGTTTTAGACTTTCAGCCTGGGAACAACTCCGCTAACACTGACATTTTTAGTTATTGCTGGGTAATGTTTACTCCGACCAAGGACTTTCTGTGTCTCATGCACTGCCAGGGAGAAGGGGAAGCCAGGAGGAAGCAGAGACAGGACACCTGACTCAGACTAGCCAAAGAGGTATTGCATGCCACAGGCACATCCTGCCCTGTATATAAACTGGAAGGAGTTACCTGGAAGGCTAGATCACTGCTTGGGTGGGGCTGGATATCGGTCAGCGGGTGGTGAGAGGTTGTATTCTCCTCCCTTGTTATTTCCCTTATCATCATTAGTATTATTGGTGGTAGCAGTAGTGGTTTTATGTTATACTTTAGTTACTGGACTGTTCTCACCTCAACTCTTGGAGTTACATTCTTTCGATTCTTTCTCATCGCTCCAGGAGTGGGGAGGGGAAAAGGCAGGGGGAAAGTGAGAGATTGGCTGTGGCTCTGAGCGGCTGGGCTTAAACCACGACACAGGATCAGAGTCGCTGGTCTTGAAAGTACCTTGCAATTATTAATCCAGCAATCTGTTATCTTACTATTCGCATAGATACATGCTCATATTACTGAGAAGTAGTTTCATATTGCCTGCAGAATTGAAAGCACCAGATACTGCTGAGACATAATCATAATGTACCAGGAGAAGTACAGACAAAAATACTAGCTATTCCTGGCATTAGTAAGAATAATTTTAATGAAAATAATTTTCAGGAACTGACTAGAAATAATATAGCAAACAAGTTCAAATATTACTTGAATATAATATTTATTTGTTTTTCTGTATAACATGTATATTCAAGTAGCTAAAATGGGTATACTAGGCATTTATTTAACTTTTTTTGCTTATTAATACAAGATGTGTATCTTTCTTTCTTTGAAGATAAAAGTGAGACAAAATTTTTCTGTCATCCTGTGTGAAAAAGTGTGGTATCATGTTTACAGTTCATAGTATCAAATGACAACATATGAAAGAAAAATTATTTCCTAAGTATGCGATTTGGAATTCAATGTACATTTTAAATCTTTTGATCACAGGTATGAAGTTTGGTCTTCACAGCCTATCAGTTTAACACAATAAAGGGAGAATTAGAATAAAGTAATTTGCAGTTCTCGATACTGTGGCCTAGTTTTAACAATTAACAAAATTGTACTCCTTCCTTGGGCATTGTACAGATCAGAGAGCCAACATGCATAGGATGAGAGCTCTTTTCCACAGTCTGGAGCTGGAAACATTTCACATTCTCTCAGGAACTGAACTCCGGTGTGTCATTTTTCAGGCTACTCTCTAATAGACATATAAGGAATTAAAAAACTGGCAAAGCCTTCATTTAAGTGTTCCTTCTCCTGGTTCTCTTCTCCTTGCTTTTTCGCTATCTCTTTCAGAATTAAAACTAACCAATAACTTCTCCCAAATTGCCACCCAATTCATTGTTTCCCTCCTTTGTAGCTTATTACAACTAACATCAGCATCAGACACACATATGTGTCATGTGCCTGTTTCAGAATTGATTTCTGAAAACACTGATCTTCCAAACTAAAATCTGTCTGCTTTTCTCACATCTCTAAGTACATGTTTTGCCACCACATCAGTTTTGACACAACAAAACAGGAGTTGCTGTTCTTTCTCTCAAACATGCTTCTCTCCTTTGACTCCTCACTATAGGGAAGTGTAAGTACTGTCACCAAGAGTATTTGCTAGCTATTTGATTTGAAACTCTGTATTGATTTTATCTAGTTTTATGTAACAAATTCTGATACTTGTTTCTCCATAAAAATGATAAGAAGAAGAGCAGCCTCTAAAGTACATGCATTTTGATAAAAGTCTAATCTTGATGGGCATCATTTAACATCAGATTTTCTTACATCTTTTTTTTCCCCCCTTAACAAATGCTGGCTGAACCTGTTGGTTTTTAATAGAATGTCTGTTGTATCCTCTCCTTAAAAGCCCACACTCTCTAAATACATTGACCTTTAAGACACCTCCTTTTACCTCCAATTCTTTAGTGATGTCAGCTTCCATCATTCACCTGCTAAATTTTCAAGAAAGTATGTTGGTGCTTTCTCTTCTGAATTACTTGGTGCTGAGTAAGGACTTGCTCTAAGTTCTGTGTCATATCTCATTTCAAAATATATGTGTGTTGTGACTCTTATCCCCCCTCCACACAACAAACAAGGCAAATCAAAACAAAAGCCAAGTAGACAACGGTTAGGAAGATGGTGCACTGGGACCACTTACTACCCCACTGAAGGGAACAATTTGATTGTTTGTCTGCTTACCTGTTAGTCTTCCAATTGTCTGTATCCACCTGTCATTTCTTCTTTTCTTAGAAAATAAACTCTTTGGGGCAGAAACTAGCATTTGTTTGAACTTTAGTTCAGCAGATCTGATTTTTGTTATTGCTAGTAGAAGGCAGTAGGCTCTGCACTGGTGGTGGAGGTTCTCAAGATGTACCATGGTCTGAGCAGGTTTCAGCTTGCCTTAACAATTTGCAGGTATCTGAGTGACTTTTGTGACCCCTGCTTTAGCTTCAGCTCAGGGAACATCATTGTTACACTAGAAAGCTTGTAATGTGCAGAAGTGAAAGTGCTGTACAGGCAGAGCTATGAAACTATGGCTAGTCCAACTAATATTTTAACAGCTGAGTATACCTAATCATGCAATTAAATGTCTCTTTCTGCAGGCCTGTGAGTGGGACGCTAACTTCCAGTGATACATTTGAGACCAAGTTTAATGAGTAAAGCCACCAGTAGTCTACAGACAGAGTTTCACAAGTGGAATGCTCTGCTGTTTGATTTTTCCTATTTCCTTCTTTTTATGCATTTTGTATTTTCAATCATGGGGTTACCACAGTACAACATGTAACACTTCAGGTCTAGATTACTGGTCAATATGATGAAAAAAAAGAGGCACAATACTAACAATATGAACTGTAATGACAATACACAATATTTAAATACACCAAAGTTTTCTGAAAACAGGGAAAAAAATCTGTATATTCATGGTGCAAAAATGCTATTTGTATGTCATTTGAGGAAAGGACTGGGATTATTGTTTAAGTTAGATAAATTTTTATCAAGTTCAACAGTCTGAAAATTTAAGCCACTTTTGATATCTGTATTTAAGAAAGTTTGATTACTTTAGACATAAAGCTGAGCTGCATTCATAGAAAATAGGACACATACTGGAAAGATGAACAGTATCTCTTACATATAAAAAAAAAAATTTTAAAAAAATCAAAATCAAACCCCACAAAAACCTATTTTTTATCTATTTTATCCTGCTGTCATAGACAAAAAATAGCTTGGCCCAGGCAATGGACACAAGAGATATCAATGTAATTTTTCATGTTGACGTATTTCCGAAGTACAAAAACAAAGCTTCAAAGCTTTACTGAATGCTGTGAACTTTACTTTCAATTTCTCTAGAAAAAGTTACTTATAAAAAGTTATTTGTGTGGTATTTTTAAAGCATTTTTAATACGTATTTATGTATTTTAAAGGGCTTGAATACAAAGTGTGAAAATACTGTAATGATTTTTCCATTTGTTAAGGGAATATTTTTGTTCTCCTTACCAGTCTAGAGAATTAGTTGCCTTAAAAATAGTTTTCTGACAATTTAAATTTGCTAGATTTCAGAATAACATTGTTCCATGCAGAATAAAAAAAAAAAAAAAAAAAAAAAAAGTTTTTTTTTTTGGTATTGATTAATATCCTAACTGCACTAGGCAAGTCATTATGACATTTTCTCTAAGTTCTCATAGATAAATGCATAGTATACTTACTATTTTTCAGCTTTGCTTTACTTCTGTGGCTGATAGTCTTCAAAAGGAAACTAATGATGTGGCATTCATATAAACCCATCAGCAGTTTGATTTCTAAATATGTCATTTGTCTTTACAGATCTAGAAAAATTATTAGGCATCTAAAGCATGTAACTGGAAGACCAAATGAATGCAACCATCAATTTGTATACTGTGTATGAAACGTACTATTTCTTTTTTTCTGCTAAAGTGAAATCCAGAAGAAAACAAAAAATCAATTGAAAATCTGAAGAAACTTCAAAGGTATCCATTTTAGTGTCTGAGAGAAAGGAAAGCCCTTGGATTCATGAACTAGAAAAAAGATCAAGAATCCTGAGAAATCGATGGTCACTTTTAGTGGCATTAACTTTGTACTGGAAAAAATATCCTTAAGTCTGCTTTCCACTCATTACTCATATCTTATGAGGAATCATAGAATCATAGAATAGTTAAGGTTGGAAAGGACTTTGAGATCATCTAGTTCCAACCCCCGTGCCATGGGCAGGGACACCTCACACTAAACCATGCCATCCAGGGCTACATCCAACCCAGCCTTGAACACCGCCAGTGATGGAGCATTCACAACTTCCCTGGGCAACCCATTCCAGTGCCTCACCAA
>JANRGW010042999.1:12168-22320 GCA_024733675.1 Psilopsiagon aymara | reverse complement strand
TTGGAGTATTGTGTGCAGTTCTGGTGTCCTCAACATAAAAAGGACATGCAACTGTTGGAACAAGTCCAGGAGGGCCAGGAGCATGATCATGGGACTGGAGCACCTCCCGTATGAAGATAGGATGAGAAAGTTGGGGCTGTTCAGCCTGGAGAAGGCTGTGTGAAGACCTCATAGCAGTTTTCCAGTATCTGAAGGGGGGCCTATAAGGATGCTGGGGAAGGACTCTTCATTAGGAACTCTAATGACAGGAAAGGGCTAATGGGTTAAAACTTAAACAGGGGAAGTTTAGATTGGATATGAGAAAGAAATTTTTTACCGTAAGGGTGGTGAGGCACTGGAATGGGCTGCCCAGGGAAGCTGTGAATGCTCCATCCCTGGCAGTGTTCACGGCCAGGCTGGACATAGCCTTGGGTGGCATGGTTTAGCGGGAGGTGTCCCTGCCCATGGCAGGGGGATTGGAACTGGAGGATCTTAAGTTCCTTTCCAACCCCAACTATTTAATGATTCTACGATTCAGACCCTGACTATGCTGTACTTCAAGCAACCAAGATCTTTTCTTGGATTTGACTTTAGTTTTGTTCTTCTAAGGTGCCACAAAGTGTCTAGATTTCGATTCATCCTTTATTAGTAGTCCACAGTATGAATTTACACAAACACTTCAGCGACATGCATAATTTTTAAGGCAGCTGACAGATAAACATACTGAAGAGAGCCACCTGAGGCATTGGTCTCTCAATGCATTAATGTTAACACTTCTCAGTTCATTATATTGAAGGCTGCTAAAAAGTCTTAAAGAATAAGTTGGAATGTTTTCTTAATCTAGCAAGGGAGGTCACCAACCAATAAAGCTGAAGTGTTTTTATCCCAAGTTTTAAAGTCTGGAGACTGATACCGCAATTCCACACACATTTTTTCATGACAATGCCAACACACCCAGTCCCCAGGATCATTCACACCTCTAAAAACCTGGTCGTTGTTAGGGCCAGTTCAACTCAGCTCTTTGTTCAGCTACAGAGACTGGAAAACCCACTGGTTACACTACACAACTCCAGCAAAGCTGAGGGGACAGAACAAAGTTACAGCTGACCAGGCTGCTTATGAATGGGCAACTGGCACAGGTGAAACGAGATCCATTTTGTGCAACTTTCTGATTAGTTTCCCACTTAATCTGTGCTATTACCAAGAGCAAGATAGTGTTTCCCCCACAGAGCTCTACTGGTAAGCAAAGAAGCGGTACAGCTTTCCCTCCTTTAGAGGGAAGTCCAAAGGATCCTTTCCAGTAAGGTCCCTACCCCTTCCACACCAATCCTCTCTTACTTTGGATGATACACTTCAAGGCACAGGCTACGAGCCAAAGCATGAGCCCAAGGAACAAAATGGGTTAAAAAAACCCAACACAAATCTGCTGAGAATATCTTAAAATCAGTATAGAACACAGGCAATACACCTGAAGAATCAATTATCAAATCCTGCAGCTAAACTTTAAGAGTAAACTACTTCAAAAATTACTAGTAAGTTTTGATTTCTGGCACATTTTAGTTTGATTTTGCGGCTGCTTATTTTTAACTCCTCATGTGTAAGGACACTTTCAGAAGGAAAGCCAAACAAGCCAATGCTGAACAAGAGAACTCATGCTTATGATTTCCACCTTCATGGCATGATGGAGATACTGCACAGCATTATACTAGTTTTTAAGAAGACTATTTTTCTGATGCATGGCCAAAGTCCAAGAAGTATCTGAAACAGTCAGACTGAAACAGAAGAGATAAAAACCACAGGGGAAGAATGTGACAAGGGAAAGGAAAGCAGAACAAAATTGTGAAACATCACTACTGTAGTTGCTACTAACAAGGAGGGGTTTGCATGTGGCTTGTGACCTACTGTTCAATTCATATAATTTACAGACACACTTGTGTCCAAAGTTCTAATAGTACCTACTGCTCTCCAGAAATCAGGTTCATCTCTCAATATTATTAAGCAACCAATACATAACCAGGTGAAAAGTTCTTTAGGTCAGTTCCTTACTGTTTCCAATGAAGAAGAAAATCTAACTATCCTTAATTTCACTTAATGAACAATAAAAGAGGGTTCACATAGCCTCTGCTTAAGCAGATTTCCTTTTTTAAACGAAAATACACCTCACTGTCTTAGGACTTGAAGTCTGTAAACCCATGCAACAGCACCTGTCTGTCCAGACAGCAGTAACATCTGTAATAGAAGCAAACCAACCATTTATCTAAATGGAATAGTTAAAATCTGCTGTGAAGGTAAACTTGCGTCTAAAAATTGTACCTGATTATGGTTACCAGAAATATTCTGGTTATACACAAGTTTGGAGTATTTCACAACTACTGTAAAGCAACAGCAACGGGTTGGCCACATCAGGGGAGCAGCCTGGCTTTACAAGCAGGAAGGGAGAATCTAAGTTTTTCCCCACCTCCAAATGAAGTGATCTCTGTGCTTTAAAAAAACCCAAAGATGATGCAGAAACAACCACGCTCCAGTAATAGGACTGTCAACTCCACCTTGATTGCCTAAAAAATGTAGGGGGGAAGGGGGTAAAGGAAAACCTGAAACTGATTGCTCCCCGAACACCTTTTAATATCTTCATTCTTTTCCAGTAGCCAGAGATTATCAAGACACAAAAAAAGAAAAAAAAAAAAAAAAAGGCAAGAAGTTACTATCCAAAAACTGTACAGTGCTAAATAAACACAATTGAAGACAGACACTCCTCTAGTCATACAGGTGCTGGGGCAGCCTAGCAGGACCAGATCAGTAATAGTACCTTCACAACTGATGGATAATGATGAATGAAAATACAGAACCCCAGACACAGAATGGCCATCCTTTCTGATCTTAAGACCGGCAAACCAGAACATTTGTTATCTCCTTAAGCCACAACACTGCTGCTGCTGCCACCTACCCAAAAGTCCTCATCCTCTAACCGAGAAATAAGGGCTGATCTGCACAGTGAAACAACAGAAGGGGGTGGCATACCTGCCCCAACACATGCAGGATGGCTTCTTCCTCCGCTGGGGGTCCCCAGCCCACAAAGCATACCCAAGCTGCTGCTGGGTCCCACTGCAGGCATGGGCAACCACACATGAGATACTCAGAGTGCATACAGATACCACACGTCCTAGACTTGAAACTTTCATCCACAATTTATCCTGTACCTTCACGGCTCAGAAGCAAGTTTTACACCAAACATTTCCTACCTAGTCACAGAATGTGTTCATCTTATACTGGTAAAGTTTCTATTCTTAAAAATTCAATTTCACTTTTCTTAAATACTATTTATATGAACTTACTTATTAACTTATTTACTACAGATATAGCCTGTACATTCATAATTCACAGATTAGCCATTTTATGAAATAAGTTTATACCCTGACCTGTTTAACAGTAAGCATATTAGCCCAAACAGATTTGGAATTTAAAACCTTTGCCAAGTTCAGTAGGTGCTTGCACCCTCATACTTTTATCAAAATCTCCATCAAAGTTCTGCCAAACAGTATCAGTGATGTTAGAAAATAACTCACCAGAGCATGTGGGAGGGAAAAAATCTCTACAGCGAGAACACACAACCATTCCCTTTTTTAAACACGGCTCAACAGAAATTCATTCAATGGTTGCACAACATCCCATTTAGATCCCTAAACCAGAATTTTCCTTAGATCTTAACAAAAACACATGCACAGCTGGAGATGCTGTAGCTTTTAAGAACATCCTTACAGTTGCACTATGTGAAAGCACCAAATGATCAAACTTAGAGCTAGGGTGAACACCATGATACACCTACACATCCTTTCCTACTCACACTAGGAAAAGAGAAATTATGAAAATCACTAAGAATTTTCACAGATTTCTACTTTTAAATGTAAAATTCTACTGGAGTGCATTCAATCCCTTAATATACAAAATATAAAGCTCCAAGTTTTGTTTTCCAGCACTTTTATGATGTTTTATATCAGAGGCGTGACTGCTAAAAAAACCTTCATCACATATGCAAGAATAAGATGAGGTACCAGTGTTTTCTCTCCCACAATTTAAATAGGATGCTCCTGATACATCTTCTCTGAGTGGCATCACTCCAGAGCCGGCTTTACAGCTACAGCCAGGGAGAACTGCAGGTTTGCAGGCACTGAACATCCTGCTCTCCCAAGATGTTTGATGCTACAAAGCACGATGGTTTTGTTTAAATCTTCACTATTAAATGGGTCAGAAAACACTTATTTTGGTAACGCTTAAAACAGCAAATTAAAAACACAAACTGAGATATGCTATCCTGATTACATAATACAACTTCAGTTGTATCCAAATTTACCATTTAGTCTTAATCTCTGTATTTTTAAGACCTTTTTTTTTAACAAATCTGCAAATGCTGCTACGCTGAATAATCAAGTCACGGTATTCCACATTAAGTCCATTATAAAACAGTCTGCAAAATAGATGGCTTTATATTCTGAAAAGAGTCCCAAAGATTCCCAGGCACTACAGTGAAAAACTGTCTTCCTCAAAATGCAAATACTTAGTAGTTTCAGTATTTTCAAAATCCATCTCCATTTCCAGAAGTTTAATTACTTCTAGTTGACAAAATAACAGCTTTCTAGGGAAACTACACAAATACAAGTCAGAATAAAACACTACTTCCAAGCTGACCACTCTTCGTTTTGCTGGCAAGTCATTCAAACTCCATTCAGTTTCTAAACCTACAGAGCTTGTTTTACTACAAGCAGTAAGCCAGGCTGAAGAGAAAAAACAGTTTAGCAGAAGTATTAAAATGTGTTAAGTCTAAGCCTGCAACAATACACACACATTATGCTACAGCCGTTGCGACTTATTAGGTACACTCTTCCTCTTTTCGATAGTGTATCAAATTAAAACATTGAAACTACTGAAGCAAAATACATTCTATTTTAAGTGACCAATGAAAAAAAGTTTCAGAAAACAACACTGCGCATTTGATGACTTGACACATAAGATAGCCAGTCTCCAGCCCTCACTCTACTTCCCAAGAGGCTTTGTAATAATTGCTAATATATATGTATTACTATACATATGATTCAAGGGGGAAAAGCAGACTTGCTATTACTAATGCTTTGTGTTGCAAACTACTCAATATTTTACTCCTTCACAGTCAATGTTTTCCAGGTACAAAATACAAAGTTAAATAAATGCAACTGATCTGAGACACCTGAAAGTACAAACTAAAGCAAGCAATGCTCTATTTTAAATTTATTATCATTTAAGAAAAATTGGATGCTTCACAAGCTTTAAACCAGTTCATTTTCACCCTTACCCTAAATATCAAATGATGTCATGCAAGACGTACTGGTTAAACTGGTTTAACTGCTACAGGCTGGATGCAGTGTTGAGATTGTCTTGTGATAAATTAATTTAGCAGCAATTAAACTGATTCAGTTAGTCTCAAACAACTATCTCCATCTGCTTTCAGAAAGTTCGGGCTTGTATTTCTTTTACATATACCCCCCTTGCTACTTATGTAGTACAGCTACCCAGTAATGACAGGGTGCAGTTTTACTGCTCTTCTGAAGACTGGAGTGGAGTAAGGAAATCTGTTTTTTATAGGTCATCCTCAATAGTGTGCCACCTAAATTTCCCTCTGAATTTTCCATTTCTCCTCCATAGAAAGTTTAGTAAATCTGACAACCTATTGAGCACCCAGTTTATAAAGAACTCGCAGAAGAAACTCTGGACACCGTTAACACTCTTTAGAAGTCACCAATGCTGCTTTCTCAATGGTGTGAAGCAGCTCCATCAGAACAATGCAATGCACGTGTTTTCTCAAAGCCAAACATGCTGTTTCCAGAGGTAGCAAACATGATCATTACTAGGAATAAGGCCAGGCCTGGTCCTTCTCTCTAGGCATAACATCAGAATTAACTTAATTTTGCTTGCTGTCTGCTGCATAAGCATTTTTATCTCCCCTCACTTGAGCATCATCCATTTCATGGAAAAATGTCAAGGCTGGAGAGGGGAAGAGGCAGAAAGAACATACAAACAAGCAGATACACAGGGTTGTATGATGAATTTGTCTGCATATTCTCCTCTCAAACATATAGCTTCACTTTATCACTGCTTAGCTAGAAGCAACACAGAAGACAGCAAAGGAGCTCAGAGGAAAAGAGATAGAGGCCTTCAGGAGAAAGGCATGGAAGCAGGCAAAAAAGAAACGAACACTGTTATATATGCAAATGATATTAAATTGCCAGGAATTGAGAATACTAATGAGGATAAAACATGAGAGGGAAGCAAGTATATAGAAGAGAGGCAAAAGAAAAAAAAAAAATATTTCTGTACTTGAGACCCTTATCACACAGTGGGTCAGAAATCCAATAAAATCTAGCAGTGAGCAAAACAGGAATAAAAAGCAAGCAACACAGACTTCCAATTACATAGGAACTGCAGAAAACTGCAATTTTACACTCTTCACATACATGCATGCAGAGCCATGCCAATTACTTTTTATTCATCACTCTTAGTAAATATCTTGCATAATTTCACCTGGCATTCAAACTTGAGCTTTAAACTGCCTTAACTAGGATAAAACTTGGAAGACAGCATTGCCTGAGAGGCTTCAGAGGTGACACAAGGAAAACACAAGTGTGCAACCTGTACTACCAATCACCACATATTCATGGAGTGTGACAGTGCCTCAGTAAGCCTGTGTTGGCTACTTTGGAAAATAAAACTTCCATAATGCGAAACACATGTACATACATAACTATGGGCAGAGGCCGGACCTACCAAAAAAGCAGATTCAAACCATAAACAAGGAAAACTTAAAGTTAGTAAGCACAAATGAGACTCTCCATGAAAAAACTTTATGAAATATGTAACTGTAGGTTTGTATTAAACCAAGTTGTTTGAAGTTCGGACACATTTGTGAAAACATGTTACAGAAGCAGCATATAAAAGTATTGGGACTTGGATTCAATTACACTTTATACAGCAACTCACTAGCAACTAAACAGCCGCAATTCTTTGACTGATAAAGCAACCTATATGCCCCACTTACTGTACAGAAAAACTATTATTTCTTGCACTAAATTAATTTAGCATAAACTCTTTAAAATTTTTACAGGATAATTTACCAATCACCACCACAAACTGTTAATTTATTTAAAACTCAGGCACCAGCGGCTCACCTGCACACTCCCACTTGGTGGTTTCAGCTCAAAGACAGCAACAGCAGACAGAATTACAATCTTTTATATGATAGTGGATCAGGGCTGCACACAAAATCCATAATCAGCGACCGAATTTGGCCAAATAACTGCCAGCATCTGCGCTGCCTCAAGCAGCCCTTCTTGTTCCTTCCCACCCCAATGCCAAACCTTCACCACAACCATAGAGCACTAAATGGGGCTGCAGGGTGAACCAAATTAAAACCCTAAACCCCACTTCTTGTTTTTAATCTTGAGTACGTCACCTTCACAGGGAGGTGCACCAGCCCAGCGGCTGGCATGGCACACTAGATGAAAGCAAGCGGCAGCTAACGCTGTTTGCCCAACTGTATTAGGAAACACAACCTCCTTCAACACACCCCTTAAATTTAAAGTTTCTCTGTCTACTTATCGATACTGCTTCGCCTCAGTAAGGCTAAAGCTGATTTCAAACAACATCCACAGGTAACAGAAGACTAAATACACACACAGGTGATTCGTAACACCACTGCCAGGTGAGCCTGCATCACACCTAGTCCTGCTGACTGGGGACCTGCCCTTATCAAGGCTGTCATTGCTTCTTTCCTCCATGATGCAGAGATTAAATTTTCCTTCTAAAGGGAATCTCTTCCTCCCTCTTTAAGTCTTATAGCTCTGTCTAGTACTATTATCATTTATACACAGTGTCCCTAATGTCACCAAGTAAATTAGTCATAAGGGAAAGGGAAGGGAGGAAAACAGGGACATGAGAGGACACTCTCAAAATACCACAGCTTGATTAAATCCTACAGAGTTTAATTCCACACCTCTTTTACTACATCTGAAATGGTTATCTCACTTACCAAAAATCAATCATCTGCTATAGCTGTACATAGAATAAGTGAACCTGCACCTAACTCAAAATCAAGATGTGCAATTTTTCACTGTGTATTCTTCACATACCTCCTAAATCTAACATGATCACTCACTGAAGAATGGCATCCAACACTGTTCTGTGCATGTTAAAATTACGTTAACTACATGTTATTAAGTATTTTCCTCACTGCTTGAAAGCATCTCTCTCAAGAAAGCACACCCATAAATTAAAATGAATATTGTTTTATACACTAAATAAACATACACCCATAATGTCAACTTTTATTAAAACTCAGCAATAATTTGATCTCTGCTATCTTGTAAACTTCCCACATTTCTCAAGAAAAATCAAGTATTGCAGGAAAAAAATCTCCAAAGACTAAACTTTCTTAGTTTTGTTTTGGCATAAATGAAATGGACAGTTCTTAAACTCTCACTAATTAGCAAGTTTGTAATATTACTGAGACTCAGCTGTGTGTGGCCTAATAGATCTCAACTAGATTTCCAAGATAACCCTGTATTTATCCTCGGTGTTGCTATGTTGATATATGCAGAGACTCTTTCCTCACCCTCCAATGGAGGTGGTGACCTGTGTAAGATTTCCACAACCAAAGGGAATTCTGCCTGTATTTTGAACTCCAGTATCCCTACTCACAGAGAAGATGCAATCCAGAGACATGCAGGAAACCTTTAAAATGCATAAAAACGTTTAGCATTTCACAGTGTGGTCAGCATCACAGGGCATCAAGCCCATAAAAATCAAACTAAAACCATTAAATACAGTCAATATTTTAAAGGACCTGAAAAGGGTATTCAGAAAAAGCAGTTTGCTACGGGCTATCAAACAATCTGCTGAAAAATATAACCTATGAGATTTTAATATTTGTATGCATACAAATATTAGGTATACTTAAAATCACCACCTTTAACGTATTATCACACAGTATATAAACCCCAGTTTGGAGATTTTTCTGAAACAAAGATAGAAAGTCACTCTGATAGTAAATAAGTTTTAGCTATTATTTCATAAAATAGAGATTTATGCTCAAGAAAGCAGGGCTTTATGTAATGACCTTCTAAGCTCGAAATGTAATCTCACAGTCACCGTGACAAACTTCCACTGAAACACCTTTGCTCCTCCCGACTTCAATGGCAATTTTTTAGCAGAAAGATACAGTTACTAAGTCGACTGTCATTGTTTCCAAATAAAATATCTGGTGTTAGCAAATATTTATGTCGCTGTTGATTAGAACAGTCGTAACAGAACTGGAATCTTTGCAGCCATGCATTCTAAACGATATTTAGGTAGTTGGGCGTTTTTGACCTCCAAGTCAAATTCCATCGGTATGCGCAGCATGCTGTGGCTGCCCTTCCTCAGGGAACAAAATCCTGCCATACATTTGCCCAAAATAATTTTCACATCGCTGAATCCAGGCGGAAGGTATTGTTCAAAGGGGGGCGGGAGGGCGCGTAAAAATAACAACACAATGCAAAATAAAATGCAAAAGGCACCAGCGGAGACAACACCGGACGGGAGAGGGAACAAGCCTGAAAATGTAGTGCCTCCTTTATGAAACCAGCGCAACTGCATGACGGTGCAGGATCCGGGCCGAGGGCTATGCAGGCGATACACATGGCCAGCGCTGCCCGCCGACCCCGCGCTAGGCCCGCCCGCAGCCGTTCCTGTAAATAACCCTCAGAGGAGGGTTAATTAAAAATGGCGAGCAGCGTGGCTGCCTGCATACAATGAGCGGTCGGGCCGCGCCGCCCCGCACGGCCCGGGGCACGGCAGGACTCAAGCCCACCGCCGGCGGGAGCGGGGACACCGGGCCGCGCCGGGCTAGGCCCCGCTGCCCACCGTTCACCGCCCGGCAGCCCTCGGGACAGCCGCGCCCCCTTCCCCTGCAAGAAGGCAAAACCTTCTCACGAAATCACAACTACTTTGAGACGAACCCCAAAATCCCCTCATCCCGGCCGGCCAGGACCCTTCGGGGCGCGGCTGCCTGTCCCCACCGCCCCCCCTCCCGGGTTCACCTCCCGATGGGGAGGCTTCCAGTCCCGCCAGGCCGAAGGTCCGGGCTCACGGCCGCACGCCTCGCCTCGGGGG
>JANRGW010042999.1:0-10912 GCA_024733675.1 Psilopsiagon aymara | reverse complement strand
GGCGGGGCTACAGTGGCCGGGCCCGGGTCCTGGCGCCGCCGCGGCCTCGCCGCAGGCCACCGCCGCCACCTGCGCGTAGCCCGGGCCGAGGCGCTGGGCTCCTGCCGACCTCTGCAGCGGAGGCTCGCTTCTGCTGCCGGCCCGGAGCGGGGGCTTCCGTCCCACCGGAGGGAGGCCCCAGCCCGCACCCCCGCTGCCACCGCCAGCCCTCTTTCTGCAGAGGCCCCTCTCGCCGCCGGGGCTTGCTGGGGGCCGCGGGCCGGTCTCGGCTTCTCAGGCCCCGCTGGGCTTCTGTGACTTCTGTGGGCATGTTTCCCCCCTTGTGCCCAGGCTGGATGCGGGGCTCACGGCGGGCGCTTCCCAGGCTTCTGCCCCAGCCCTGGGGCCAGGGCACAGTCGGGCCGGGGGCACAGGCACGCGACTTGTCTGAAGTAAGCTTGACAGGGCACCCTACTGCCTCGCGGCCCTAGGCCACGTGTAGGGCATGGGCAGGCAGAAAGGATGTATTTGTGATGTGTGGAGAGAAGGAAAAGGAATGTGCTGTAAACAAGACTCTTCGTCACCTGGGTGTCGTGTGTGGAGGGCATAGTCATTGAATCATAAACTTACGGAATGATTTGAATGAGAAGGGACCTTAAAGATCATATAGGTCCAGCTCCCTGCTCTGGGAGGGAGCTGTCTGTGCTAGGAGAAAGGAGGGGTGCAGGTAAGTAAATAACACCTGACTTGGTTCAGTTTGGGATTAGAGTTACTCACGAAATGACTTCACGTAGGGACGAAAGAGTATGTGGAAAGCAATGAGAGTTTAATTTAACAAGTACAGTATTTACTTCATGGGCTGGGGAAAAAGGCAGCTGAATAGTTTGTGAAGGGAATGGTTCAGGACACAAAATTTGGCCTCTTGGAGGGACTGAAAGTGTACCCAAAGCAGACAGTGCTGCTCTGACTGCAAGTGGATAAGTGAACTGAAGGTTTATTTTTGTTTCTAGTTTATAAAATAAGCAAGTCAAAAGCAATCTGGGGGACAAGTCCAGCCTGTCTGGGCTCCAGCTGGCCCCTTCATGGAGTCTGCAGGGGTGGGCAGGAGAGGAAAAGAATTTCCAAGTCTAAAGCTCTGCCTTAAGTGGTAAAACTCTAGAAAGAGGAAAAATAAGGGAAGTTGAAGATATTAGTGGGAAGATCAGGTTTTAAAACCAGCAAATTTGTCTTCCAAAAAGTACATTCTGACTTTCTGTGGTGTTCTAATTTTCAAAAGCTGTTTAAAGAAAAATGATTTATAATCTGGAAATGGTTTGTTACCATTAACCCAAGCAAAAACACAACAAATCTGCTAAACTTGGGTTTAAAATATCTTGACAAAAGAGGGGGATTAGGACAGAGGTTCAGACAGAGATTGATGCACGTATCTTTAGTTTCTTAATGTCCTAAACTCTGAATTCCCTACTGCCAATCTTCCCCTATAATTACCTCCCAGAACAGTTGCTCTTCCGTAATGACTTCCATTCCAACCTCCTAAATCATACACAGGTTTAAACTCATCCCTCCGTCCTCCCTCCACAAGCCATCCCCAATACAGGATGAACTGGTATGTCACAACAACAAGGTGGATACAGGTTATTACTGATTCTTCAGCCATGGACACTGAGTTTGTGGGCAGAGAACAACTAAGGAAAACAATTTCACTGCTGCAAAGAGTCCCTAAAGTCAACCATAAGCTGATGTTGTTGTAAGTATTAAACCCATTCTGTTATATACAAAAACTTCTTTGAGCTTCAGTTCATTTTAAGGTAACTAATTTTCCAAAATTGATGACTTCTTATGCTGCTTTAGAGGGGTAGAAGTCATGCAAAATGTAACTGTACAAACCTTTTGCTGTGGGAAGGCTAGTAAGGGAGAGGCAGGAATTTTCTTGTCAATAATAAATGGATGCAGGAGCAATGTGCCATCACTTTGTGAAGATGGCATATCATAGTCTAGCACTTGATTGTATATTCCTAATTTAACTGAACTTTTATCTTCTCAAGAGTCCAGCTACAATCCAGACTAAATTGTCTTATAATGTTTTGAAAAGACGTGAAAATATATAATTTATATTGTGTGAAAATAGCCATGAGTAAAAAGGAAAAAATCTATTGAGAATTGATTCAGGTATTTCTTTTAAGAGGGAATAAATTTTAAGTATATATATGTAATAATCTCAGATGCATCTATGAAATAATTAGTAGGCATTTTATACCATCAAACATTGATTGTAGCACTGTGATTGGATTGTTTCTAGACAGGAAATAGAGATCTTATTAATTGCCGAGCCTAAGGTGAAGTCCAGGTCTCAACATATGCTAACATTTTACCCCAACTACATGAAAAATACTTATGCTGATTTTTTTTCTGGTCTACTGCCACTCCATCCTGAAGCTGTGTTGTTCACCTTTTTCAGTGCAAGACGTACAAGATCTGTTCTTTGAAGGAAAGGACAGTCACTTTTTGTATAACCACCTGGACACACCATTGCTGCCCGCATTTCACCCAGTTTGTACTCCAGCATTGATACCCAGTCACTTATTTCTCCAGCTGTTCCATAAATGCCTCCTATTTCCTTAATAAACGTGTTTCTGCACTGCAATCCCCATCCTCAACAGCCACATCCCTCTGCAAGTGATTCCTGTCTACTGTAATTCTGATGGCAAATTCTTTATGCAGAGGAGCTGGGCAAATCTCTGGCAAGGGTTATTGATACTCAAAGATCCTAAGTGGGAACATGATGAATACAATCTATGTATCCATTCCTGTCGCTTTTATTCTTGTCCTTCGTTTTCGACTCTTTCATTTCCTACACCCACTTACTGAATCTGGTCTAAATTTAGGCCTCTACCCTGTCAACTAATCCGGTCCCTCTTGGCCCCTGTGTCTACATGAAGTGCCGTTGAAAGCTGCACCTGAGCAAAGGATTACATCCTCCAGGTGAGGTGGTAGATTAATAAGCAAAGGAGATCCCTTAATGTGTGCTCTGGGGGTCAACAGGGCTGTGAGACTGGTTGCAGCCTCCTGGCATTCTCTCCACATTAGTCATTGTAATGAGAGATGAAGTTAAAGAGGTGCCATCATCTTTAAAATGCCATTGAAGAAATGAGCTTCATTTTGTGAGGCTGGCCTGCTCCCGAACCTCCCTGAAATTTAAAAATAAATCTAACTCAGGCTGTTTATTTTTAAAACACTCTCAAGCCTGTGTTCCTCTGTGTGTGTGGCAGGCTGAGCCTTCAGGAAGCAGAGCAAGCCCTGGGTCTGCACTGTGTTTCTGCACTCAACATGAGAGATCCTGGCCATGTTGAAGTCAGGGAGGCTCACCCTGCCCTGTTGGTGGGATTCCCCTGTGTTCAGCAGGACCTTATGGCTACTGCAGGGAAAACTATAGGAGGGAACCACAGAAAACTGGGCTGAAGGAAAGGAGGAGGGTGTTTGTCCCACCCTCTGCCCCATAGCAGTCAGCTAGACTAGGAGTGTTTCTGCCAGTCTGCTGTTCTACTCCCTGCTCCTCAGCTGCCTCAGGAAATCTTGCTTCTCTCTTGGCTCCATTTGCTGCCCTGGCTTCAGCTTCAGAGGTGTCCTCTCCTGGCCAGTCTCTATGCTTACTTCCAGCACCACTTATGGTGCTCCATAATGTGTGCAGGTGGCTGTGTCTATAATTAAGAAAATTTATAGCCATTTAATGACAGAAGAGCAATTAAACCAGCACACGTCATATAAACGTGCACTAAACCAGCAAAACTGGGGTTGCTGTTTTGTGCAGCTTACTCCGCTCTGTTTCTGGAGGAATATACATTAATGCAAATGTGCTTCTGTGCCACCACTGTTCTCCCTCAAGACATTGAGTTTGCATTCCTGGGACCATACCCACAGTTATACCAGGCTGCTTTCGCCACGCAGGCAGCCTCTTCTCATTTGTCACAGTTGTTCTCCTTCTTTCCATATAAAGTAGATAAAATATCCTCATTGTTGCCAGAAGCGTTCTTTTCACTTGTTTGTGGTCCTTCTGATGCTTTGCCCTGTTGCTAATGCTGCCTGGCTTGCTTTGTACCTGAAGAGCAAAAGGTGGATCCCAGGAGACTTGATTTAGGAAACCAGAGAATCAAATCCATTGTCCTGGACACTCTAGATGAATGCAATGGCAAATCATAGACCTTCCAATTCAACCAAGTGATCAGTGGCTCTTGCAAACACCTTCAAGCTGAGTGTTGGGAAGAAAATAATCACATGCTCCTGCTGCAGGTGAGGTAAAAGGCAGAGAATGTTGTTAAAGACACAAAATTGGATGCAAAAACTAGATTAATTTGTTTGCCTGCAATGCATGTAGCGATAACAACTTGTTGTGCAATTTATGAGACTAGTGAGTGAAGTTTTTTATCCTGTAAATGTATTTTCAGGGTTTTCTAACCCTCAACATCTGCAATAAACCCAGACCTTCATGGCTTTTCACAAAGGGACAAATAACTCCAGATAACCCCAGTCTTTCTCTGAGCAGGAGCTGGACCCAATGACCTGTGAAAGTCACTCCCAACTGAAATAATTCTATGGGGCCTTTAATGAGCCAGCAGTTAACACAAAGTTTGAAGGAAATTTGTTTAGTCCTCTCCCTTTACCATTTTATGTTGAGGGTGACAGGCAGGCAGACAGTGCAATACCTAATCTCTGTTTCCTCAAGAAACTGTGGTAAAATACATAATTACAAAATTTTCAGGGATATTTTCAATTCCAAGATCTTTGGTTTGATGATTTCTCTTTAAGTGAGCAAACATCTTTGAAGGAGAGACATAAATCATTATTCCTTAATAATTAAAGGTGGTAAATCCATTAGAACTGAATGCATCCTGTGATGCATTTACATCTTTTAAAGTGTATTTTTGAGCAGTTATTCTAAGCCACATCTTTCATACAACTTTCACAGACTCAAGGCATATAATTTCATTGCTGTTTAAGAGAATTGTTGCACTTTAATTTTCACAATAAAACCAAGCCCATTTTGCTAAAAAGTTGCATGTCTACATCTAAGCTGCTAGATGGTAACTCAGTCTCTGTTTACTACCTTTGAAAAGTCCAGTGGTTCCTTTTTCTCATCAAATTTTGTTGGATACAATAAACTATGAAGCTACATGTTACAGTGATATACATTCAAAGAAAAAAGAGAATGGAAGGTACTTTATTGGTCTATCTTCTTCTGTACAAATAAGGGTAGCTGTAAAAGTGGTGTCTCACTCTGAGTAGAAAGCAGAAGGTGAAGCTGGAAAGTACCTATGCAATTAAGTACACTTGCAACAGCCCTTTGTAAAATTGTGTTATTAAATGTGTTATTAATGGAAAATAAGTATCGACAATAAGAAAACTGATGCTTCTCATGCAGGATGTGTTGTTCTGCTGAACCACTTTGACCAGCAGAGGTTCTCAAATGCTTGTCATGTGGTGAATTTGAATAATCTGTACATCTCCACTATAAGGGAGGGGAGGTGTTTAACATCACTGTATTTACAAACAGTTAGCAAAAGATGAAATAGTTTGTTGTGCACCACAGGTCATACAGCAGCTAACTTGGTGTCAGTGCCAGAATGTGAGCTGTGTACGTGTTAAAAAGTGAGTTATGTGGGGTTTTTTTGGAAAGAAAATGATGGTTTGTATGTTCTGGGCATCCCTCTATCACACATACAAGAAAAGGTAGCACAGAGTAGTGGGATGAAAATAAGGTGAATTCCTCAGACACAGCATAGCAATTGATCACCTTGTTGCAAAGTTGCTGTTGTTTAAGTCTCTTGACTTTTGACACCAAAAGTAACTATCACATATAATGGTATTTGGCCACATGTCTATCCAGCTGTGAAGGATACCAAAGAATTTCTATTCCGTTTTCCAAGAGACTTCTTGAAGAAAACAAGAAACTTTCCAGTTAGGGTACCAGGCTGAGATTTAGGAAATGGGACTTCAGTTCTTGTCTTTGTCACAGACCTTTTCTGTGATACCTCCTCTACAAAGCACCTGATTACTGTTCTAGAAGAACACAACACACATTTAAGTTGGGTCTTGCTAGCTAGAGGAGGTAGTTGTGTATCCACAAATGTAGTTCTCTGCTTGTCTGATCACAGGAAACGGTCACAAAGATGGGCAGGTACTGTCTCTGCTAAATAAAGTGTTTCCTGATGTTGAGTAGGTCTGTCAAGTGCTGCTAAGCAAACCAGTATGTGAACTATTATGTTCAAGTGAAAATAAATATAGAATATAGCATGGAAAATCTGAGTACTTCAAAATTTGAGCTGTTTCTCCTCCATGAAAGCACCTCCATTTGCTTGGCTGTGCATCAGATCCCCGCTTTGATGCTGAGTTTAGCTTTTGTGTACCATGAAGCTAATGGCAGCACAGGCATCAAGCTGAGACCTACAGTGCCATCTGTCCACTGCAGTTTCCTTACCACCTTCCTCTACCTTCGTCAGAAGAAAAACCTGCCTCCACAAATCCTTCCCTTCTTTCAAGGGTCCACATTAATGATTACCTCCTGTCTGCCACAGATTCCTCTTCACCCTGGTCTTCACTTTATCCTGACAGTTCAACAAACAGGGCAGGGACAGTATAAGCATAGGTGATGCTATGGCTACATTGAATCTTTATCTACCATATAAGGATAACCTGTGGTATATTAAGGGGTAGATTTGATTTCAATGTGTTACTTACATCGGGCAGAGTTCAGTATAAATGTGGGAACTGATCCTACGATTTGATCAGCTCGGATAAACCAAATGAAGTCAGTGGAGTCTGCACAGGTGGATCAGATTCGAGTACTCAGTTTATTCCTTTAAAATGTTTTACATGCAAACCTCTCAAAACCTGTAGTCACAAAATGACCAAATAAAACAAAGGAACTGAGATCTGAAGTTAGCATTTTTACTTCAAATGAATGTTACAACATTGGCTGAATTAATCCATTTGGTTCAAGTGGCAGAGAAAAGATCTTAGGGAATAAATTAAAAGAAGTGAAACTAACAACAGAAACTTTTTAAAGATAAACTTGGGAAAATATACCTTTTGCTTTGAAGTGAGTAAACTAGGTCCTAGAAGACATGATTCTCTTTATATCACTTTCAAATGAGAGCCTTGATCATGCAGGGAGCTATGTGCAGGCAGATCCAGGGACCAATGCAGTGTCCTTCAGTGCCTTGAGTTTTGATTTCAGAAAGTCACAGTAAAATACACAAAAAAAATGTTTCCCTCTGTGTGTGTATGAAAGGAGTACCAGACTTATGAAGCTTAATTTTTCCTACAAGAAACTGCTGAAGTGAAAGCCCTTTGACTTTTGATAAAGATGGAACTACTGAATTTTTCCCAGAGTAAGTTGCCTTCTAAGTATTATTAGGAATTTGAGTTCAGTAGGAAGAAGAAGTAGTTTGATTAGAAACCCTTGCTCTCTGATTATACAGATGTTTGCCCTATTGTCATTTCATCCTCCTGGTTTTCCTTGCTATCTGCCAGCTAGTAAAGCTGGAGAGGTCAAAGTGCAAGGAAGCCAAAAACCCAGGATAGAATTAAAAAAGATACTTTCAGCCTCTTGTCTTAAAAGCCTTAAGAAACAAATGAGACGGGGTTTTGGTTCCCCCCCCCCCCCCTTAGGATATTTTTCAGAGGCATATATGAACAGGAATGATTGCTACAGACATTTGAGCAGAGACTGAGAATTAAATGCTAGAAAACTGCTCCTATATGTGGGGTTTGAGGAGGAGGAGTTTCTCACCCCAGCAATGTCAAAATTGTGCAGAATGTTGCAGAGAGGAGGAAAATACCAATTAGAGTAATAGAAAGAGCAGGGCTGGGAGCACAGAGATAAACATCTGGAAGGTTCCCTGGGGCAATTGCATTTGAAGACTTAAAAATAGGAAGGATGAATTTAACCAGGATCCTGAAATGGAACTGGAACTGGTAAAGTTGTTTGCTGTTGGAGTCACATAATTGCACTTTTTCCTATTATCAGTTTACATTCAGAGGTAGTTTACATTCAGATTCATTCAGCTTCCAAGAAGCTGGACTTTCAAGGAGCATAACAGAACTAACAATAGAGTGTGGGAGGCAAGATGAGAGCATGCATTAATATTTCCACAATGGTGAAGTCAAAGCAAACTGTGGCATCTCTCTACCTTTATTGGTTCTCAATATTTAGTAATGAATATTAATTATATTTAGTACAAACTGTCTAGTTATTTGAATAGAAAGCTTACTTAAACATTCAGTTGGTGCTAACATCACAGCTCAAAGCAGGCTGTCATTATTTCAGCATGCCTTGCTTTGTAGGAAATCCCTCCTATGTCCACTGTAGTGGAAGTGAAGTGGCCTTTCACTCAGGGTACATTTTGGCTGAGCTTTTTTTTTAGTAAGAATAAACCATTTAACTCTTGTGAGAAAATTGAGTGGGGGGAGGATCTTTCCAGCAGTTTTAGATATATTGTATTTGAAATATTTGTGATGCATGGTGTGGTTGGTAGCAGTAGGGCATGTGAAAGAAAGAGAATTATCAGTATAATTTTTCAGATACGCTATGTATTGAAAAAACCTGAATCTTTTTCAAAGATCACCTCTGGTCAGAATTCACTTCTTGATCTGGGATCCTTAGGATAAGATAATTTTCAATAACATTTGTGTTTGGTCCTTGATATCTACAGTTGCTGCAATAAGCAAAAAACAGGATTCCTGTGGTCATCATTTACCCTTTCCACCAAGAATGTGCATATTTAATACCCCTATCATTTCCTTCTGACTGTACCCGGCAAAGGAAGTCCTTGTAGAATCACCACTGCTCTGCCAATGCTGAAAGCTGTTTGCCTGGAGTAATGTGATGCATGTAAGAACCTGACACTTGATTTCTTTGGCTTCTCTGGAGGCTACTTCAGTGTTTTGACAGATTGTTGTTGGTGTTCATTGTACTCCTTGCACTGTCACTTTCAAGAAGTTTAACAGTGTAACATACAGTATCTTTTACAAAAAGGTTAATTTGGTGTTTCTGCATGCTCAGTGGGATGCCTTTTTCGTATTCCTATCCATAGGCCCTGTACACTGTCACCATCAAACTGGAGGATTCTACCAATGGTTAACTCATGGTGTCAGCTGCGTGCTTCATTCACTGCAGGGGAGAGGGATTCTCCTTTATGGATAGGATTTTGTGCTTCTGAGTAGCTTCAAGATCAGTCCCAGAAGTCCTCTACAGCAGAAGCTGAAGGAGCATCTTTCAACACAAACCAAACCCCAGGAGGATCGAATATTTAACGATCTTGCCAGGAGCTTTCTTAATAAAGGCAAATCTTTTACCTCTGGCCTCAGGTCAGAACAAGGAGAAGATTTTGAGTGATGTTCAGCTGAGTTTCATATCTGGGAAAACCTACAGCTGAAAGTAAAGAAGAACTGAAACTTTTCTTTGATGATTCTTAGGTGATTAAGTCCATGAGAACCTAAAGCTTAAAACATTGACCTTCCTCAACTCACATGGGAAGCAGTACATCCCAGTAGTCAGGCTTCTTGATATAAAAATGCCAGCAAGTTTTACCTAAACTGAATTTCTCCAAGGTAGATGCTCAAAACATTATTATGAGTTCGTATGGCAATGGTTATTTTTGAAAACTCCTACAAAAACCTCTGTTCTAGGTTCTTTATGAAGTCTGGCCTTCTCACTTCTTGGAATCAGTCATTGGTTTCTTAAATACCTTCTTGATGACATCAAGTGAATTTCAAGCATCAGTCGCATATTTTCTCTTAGATTTTACATGGTAGAGAACTCAGATGAAAATCACTGCGAGGAGGAGACGAGTTACTTTACCCTGCATCTTATAATGAAGCCCTGTTCTAAATATTTTATAGAAACCAGTTGTAAAGTGCTACTGAACAAATTAATTCCCTTGAAAGGTTTATCTAACTTATTGTCTCACGTTGTATCAACACAGTGGAGAACTCTGTTACCAGTACCTTGCCTAATGGCTAAAATACTCCAATACCTTTTGGTTTTATAACCTATCTGGCCTGAAGTTTTAAGTTATGTCAAACTTCATTTGATCTGACTAAAGCAGCCTCTATCCCTTACACTGTTTGTCTCAGGGATGTTTCCACCAAAAGTAACTAGCTATGTGGACTTTCTCCATGCATTTACAAAACCACTATGCTTTAGATTTAGTCTACAGCAAGAAATAATATTTTAGTCATCTTTTGCTCTGGGAATAGTTTCCAGTGTTATAGGAATCAAACTCTTCAACCCAGCAGAAACTTCTTCTGTTGCAGGATAGCATGACTTAGCTCTGAGTTTCTTTTGCTGTCGTCTCACATGTATCTTTCAGAGAGTTGCCTTATTTTTTGTTTTAAATATGTCTTGGCTTCTGTAGCCATCCGTTTCTCCTACCAATTCCATCATTACATGGCTTTTCTCATTGTGATAGCTTCTTTTTGTCACCTCCTGGTACTCCAGGGATAAGAATCTGGACAGTTCTGTGTAGACGGCCAGCCACTCATGAGAACTGATTTCCCTGAAGAGACTGTTCACCTCTGTCCTATTGTTGGAGAGTCTCTAATAAGATACTGATTTTGTAACTTCTGTATTGTTCTGTCAGACTCTCTTCCCATTCCCATCCTCTTTTATTTTTTCCCTCCTTGGCTAGTTTATTGCTTTGGTAAAACCTTAGCTCCTGCTCAAACTGGGAGCAGCTGACCCAGCTGTGGAGACCACCAGCTTGTGCTTGGCACTAGTACCAAGCAACTGCTGTATGATCCCAAACCTCTCAGAGTTATTAAGGCTTGTGTTTATCTAATTCTGAGTAGTCAAGATGTAGGACTGTTGTGGTTTAGGCCATAAATCAGCCACGCAGTTTGTTCACTCACTTCCCCCTTTTTCTTCCCTCTGCTCCTG
>JANRGW010042997.1:0-17118 GCA_024733675.1 Psilopsiagon aymara | reverse complement strand
GGACCTAAAACTACCTTCAAGCACCCCCATTACAAAGCCATCAGACTTAACCTTACTTAGAACTGATTACATTTTGTCGTTTTTGTGCCTTCTCTTTTCAGTACCTAGGAGCATATGAGATGTACAAGGAACCCACACGAAGCTTGAGCTGAGATGAGACATATGCAGGACCTATACCCTTCCAAAGCAGCATCCAGGAGCATTAAAACTCTTAACAGATGCCTGTGTTTTTCGTGTCCCATGTGAAATACAGGCATACATTCTTACATTATAGACCAAACTTTCCCATGTAAAACACTAAGATTTACCAATATGTTTTAGATCAACTTCAAATATAGAAACCATCTGCCTCTTCACCCCTCCTCCCTGCCCTGTGTGGAGTATTGGCAGACACGGAGATGTTCTTGGATTATAAGACTGGTGGTTCAAAGAAAGTTTGTAGACAGAGTAATAAAGCATCAGGTCTGTTGTTCCAGCAAAGACATCCTGAGATCTCCCAACAGTGAACACATTCCGTGGAGAACTCTTCATGCTTGTAGAACTGAATGAATGCAGCACTTCTTACTGTCTCAGAGTTGAAATTTGTTCTATTGAGCAGTTGTCAGTGCAGGTTAGTTCAACACCTGCTTCTGTGGATCTGCTCTGTGGTCTTGTGCAAGTCTCTTGCTTTTTGCTGTGCATTGATTTGCATCTCCATTTAATGGAGGGAAGGTTATCAACCTTTTTGAGATCTGAAGAGTGGACTTGAGAGGTAAAAGCCCTTGAGCAACCCACAAAATTATTAGAATTTACCCTATTTGGATCCAGGAAACCCTCTTAAAAAAGAAGTTTAAAAATCTCAAATAGCAGATATCTCAATCTTTTATTCCCATGTGTCATACCTCAGCTCTTTTAGTTCAGTTCAGTTCCTAGTATAGTAGTCCTTATGCTATTTGCTCACTGAATAATAAAAGAGTGTTCTTGTAGCTGTAATTAAAAAGCAAATCCACAAAGGACTACATGAAGAGTGCTGAAGGATCCTTGAGAAAAAGTGTTAAAGAAATCTCCTATCTTTTACATGCTTCACCTAGAAATGCTAATAAAGCTCTTCAGCTGAATTCTACTGCTTATGGAGGTAAGCATGAAGGTAGGTGTTTGTGTGTGCAGATATGCAAGATATACACGTGTTTGTGTGCGCTTGTAGTTTTTATTCACGTATGAAAGACTTCCCAATATTGTTGAAATATCAAAGCATAAATCCCACCTAAATTTTCCATGATTTATTCTTCATCTGAAGAGAGTTACTTTACTGATAAATCTGTTTCTAAGGCTGAAGATGGGAGAGGTTTAGTTTGTGGGTTTTTAATCCAGAAAACAAGGCAAGAATCTGGTGTTGAGAAGATGGGCCCAGGCATTAGAACACTTGGTTCTCTTCTCTTACAGCAGAGCCCTGACAGACATACTGGCCTCATTGCTCAAATGTGCAAATGAAGAGCATTTATACCATTAACCAGTCTTTTACTGTAGAATAATAAATAGGTATTCTACTTCCTTCATAAAGATAGTGATAACTTCTAAGAACATCTAAACCATCTAGAATGTGTTCTGAAAGCATCTGATAACCTCAGGGACCACAGTTTTGCTGTTTTGAGCACTTTCAACTGTTGCTGACTTCAATGTCTGTTGAGAGCTCTGAATCATGGAAGAGTGCTTATTTACATAGAATTGTAGAATGATTTGGGTTACAGGGGATGTTAAAGATCTTCTAGTTGCAACCGGATGCCATGGGCAGGGACATCTTTCACTAGAAACAGACTGCTTCAAGCCCCACCCAACTTGGCTTTCCTTATCTTTTGGGGTCATCTTTTATTAGTTTCTCTTAGTTATTAAGAGAAAAGAAAGAAATAGCATTTTCACTTTAGTGGTGTTCAATCGAGGAGACAAAGCCTAATTCACTTTTGGTAGGTCTATTCAATAAGTTGTAGAAGCTAATAGAGGAATCTGGGGTAACATTGGTATATGCTTTTGCAGAGATGTTTGAGAACTATTCAAACTAATAGATAAAGTTGGCAGAAAAACAATTGCCTACACACCGGCCATGAGTAAGCGTAGGCCCACAGTTAGGTGAAGTCTTCTGAGAATCAGAACAACGAAGGCCTGCAGTAACTATAGAGAAAGGACTCAATGTCACAAAATGAGTTCTGCAGTCCGAATGTCCTTCTATTTGTATATCTGTAATACTTAGCAAATTCAGCAAGTTCTGATTTCCTTACTATAGACATCGCACAAAGAAGAAGTAAGAGACAGCCTTTCACCAGCGAATTCTTCACTCTAAGGCAGACATACACATAATTACTCTGGACCTGTTCTCAAGATAGGAAACAGTCATGGAAGTGACCATACCTCTTTTTGCTTCATTCAATGACTCTCAGGCCTCTGTTAGAATCCTGTGCACATTCTGGGCTTCATGCTGATGGTTTAAATCAACTTCAAAGGAGAAGCATGGTGAAAGATCTAGGAAGTGTAGCTTTCAAGAAGGAAAATAACATTATTTGATCTATAGAAGAGACAGCTGAAGGGGGGACTGATGATAATCCTTAAATACTTAAAAGTGCATAATAAACTTATCTTTTGACTATTACTACTATTATAAATGCAGAATAAACATAAAACATGAGAATATACAGTGTCTGGAGAACAATCCCTACATTTGGGGAATTTAAAACAGATTAGACCAATGTCTGCCAGGATTAGTTTATATGCAGTGGACTTCTTAAATGCTAATGTACTGAATGATCTGTGAAGGTCTTTTATTGTCCTATTCTGTACTTTCTTAACAAGACCATTTACCCACATAAGCCTGAGTTCACACATATTTAACTGAGTAGATGATCTTTTTCCCCCAAATTCATCAGTCTGAGTGCGGATGTCTCAGCAGCATTTGGAAAAATACGCCTGAAGGATCTAGCTTGACACTATGGGATGTGTAATGAGGGAGTTAGTTAAAGTTTACAAAATATTTTAAGATCTTCAGAAAATGCCTTATCTAGCAGAAAGGTACTATTAATGTGTCACGCAAGGAGCAACTGAGCACTCCAGTAAAACACAGAATATACAATAAAGACAGAAAAGCACCAGAAACCTTGACAGTGTAACAAATATTGAATTTGTTGACAATGAAGGAAGGGGGGGGAAGTTTAGAAACACATAAAAATGTCTAAATCACTGAAAAGCACTAATTTATTGCCAGTAGCCTCTTTGAGAAGGAATACTGCCAAGCAATCCAGAGGTAGTATAAATTATGCAGAGCATAACTCTTTGGGAAATAGCAGGTGCTCACCTAGCTAATAGAAAGAGTGAATAAAAACAAGGCCTCTGTCTGACTATTTATTAGATTTTTTGAAGATTAGAAGAGCAAGTCTCTGGCCCAGAATGTTAACTTGATAAGGAGCCTTTATGCAGTCTACCTGTCATATAAATAATGGATTGTTTCCCTTTATGTGGCTTTTTCAGTTTATTAGCTGCTTCCATTAGACAGCAGCTATATCCTGAGAGATCTGCAGGGATTTGCCTTTAATAACAGCACAGCCTTCACCTTTTTCCTTTTTAAATTAGATTTTGATCCAGGTTCACTTACTTCTGGTGCCATGAAGGAGCCAGGATCTGTCCCTATGGGAGCAGATCTGCCTCAAGTGGGAGAGTCACCCTGTAGCACTCTGCTGTCCCCTGATTTAGCAACTCATTCAGCAAATAAAGCTAAAAAGCCCCAGCCCCAAGCAAGTTGCAAGTCATGGGGGGTAGACAGGGATGCTGCAGAGTTAACAGTGAAGCATGGGTAGGATGAGGTATTTCCATACAACCAATTGCTTTCTGCTCATATTTCTTTTCCTGGTCCCTACCCACATAACTCCAGAGGACCTTCAGCAGCTTTGAAGGACATCCCCGTTGTCCCTATTGAAATTTGGGCATCACTGAAATTTAAGCACAGGGAAGACAAACCTCAACCATTCAGTTAAAACAAGCCAGTTGAATGGGAATAGCTTCTAGTCAACAGCAAAGTGATATAATGGTAAACCTGACAGAAGTGATCTATGCAGCCACTGAGAATGTTATTTTAATGAATTATCTAATGCAGTTAAGAGATGCTTTGAAAATTAATGAGTAAGGTAGCTAAGCTGTGATACAGAAAACACGTTTAACAAGGTGATTATCTGGTACTTTTCTCCAAAGTGGTATCTTTGTCATCTTTTTATCCAGCTTCTTATAAGAACCATTGCAATGGGACAGTAATAACACTATAATAACAAAGAATATTAACACTTTTTAATAGGACTTCTCTGTCTTTCCATAAATATTTCAGTGTGTGTGGTCAATGAGAAACTTGTCAAGGACTTGTCAAGTGTTAATTGAGTTGTACTTTATCTTGGTCAAACATGACATTCATCAGTCCTTAACCAGGATAGAGTACTGTAAAGAATATCAAATGGAAGTTACAGCACATTGATTTGCACCAAATGAGAATCTGTTCCTGACTTGATTCCAGGAACCTTTTACTCCTGTACATCTCTCATTAGAAACCAACTTACTTGAAGACTTAGTCCATGCTACATAACAGTTATAGATCTCGATGCTGAAGCCTTCTGGTCATGTTCCGGAGCTTGCTAGAAGGGGAAAAACCCTATTCATCACCAGCAAGTGGGGACAGTAATTAGTCATCAGACTCAAACAGTATGTTCAACTGAAGTGCTGTCCTTTGTGTTAAATTACTGTCTGCAGCTGCAGTTAAAAGCCCATCTCATTTACAGGTCACTCAGGAGCAATCATCTAGAGATGGGGAAAATAAATCCCCTGGCTGGGTGTCAAGGTGTTAAGTGCAAATCCAGGCTCATCCCTTCAGCTTGCTTGGTTGTGCTTCATCCTCCCATCCTCACCTCTCTGATTTCCTAGCTGAAACAAAGTTCCCAGCAGCAAGTGGAGTCATGCACGTCCTGCAGGACTGATAATTTTCTTCCTTACTATGGTTTGGGTGGCCCATCTGCCTGGGTCAGCTGCCTTCTGACAGGTCACTCTGATCTACTATTTATTTCATGTGAAAGAGATATTGCAGCTGTGACTGACCAGAAGAACCAGAAATCTGCCTTTTCCAAGCTAGGAAGACCAGAAGGGAAAGAGCAGAGTCACATACGTGATCTTCCACAGTCAGTTATTAACAGGACTGGTTAAGCCATCTGATCCCATCATGGTAAGTTGTTGAATGTGGAGCAAAGTGATGACCCAGAGGATGATGCTACTTAAATGACATTAGATTGATTATGCTTGGTCAGAAGGCATGTCTTAGCTCACTGGTGTCCTTGCAACAGCTCCCAGACAGTTTTGCAATAAGGATGATCAAAGCAAGCTGATCATGTTGTACCATCCATATAATTTGACCAAGTCTTTTTGCAATCAAAATATTCCCAGGAGCTCATATTCCTCCTTCCCAGAGGTCAAAAAGCCAGGTGTGTGCATTTAATAGCAGCTAAACTATGGCGATGTTCAATATGGAAACAGGGACAGAAATGGATTTATGGACCAAAGGCAAAGTCTCTTCCTCCTATGTGTTTGGGCTCTCTCATCATATTATCTGAGTATACTGCAACTGTTAGTGCACCTTCCTTCACCACCATTTTTCTATAAAGAAATGCTATGAAATGTGTCTGGTTTACAGACTGAGGACAAACACCTGAACCCATAAACTTCTAAATCATACAGATTTCTACATGTTTGCAGGTTGATACTCAACTATGTCATTCAGGGAGAAAGAAAGACTTTTTTATGGCAGAGCCATTAAGGGGAAATCCAACAATAGGTTACTCTCTGCTCTGCTGTTTGTAACAGGGCAGTAGAACTTTATCATCTGGGATGCTGCTTTTCCCACATGGAGAAAACCTGGAGGAAGAATTGCATCCAGCCTTGGACTAAGCTGACATAACAGGAGACCTATACTTTTGTTCAGAGAACCCCATCTCCGTCCCATCTCCTCATCATCAGCCATGAAGCACATCTGGAGTGACTGTGGACACCTCCTCTTTAGAAAAGAAAACCCTATAAATCATTTAGATGCATATTACTAAGCTTATTATAAGGCATTTTAACAAATTAGAGCTAATAGCACAGCTTAATAACAAGATTTCTGTAACAAGATATTAACCCCACATACATCACCATGACTAGCTAGCTAGCTGCTGCAAGAAGAGGTAAGGATGATTGATTGGCTTGCTTTTTAACTCTTCTGATTATAAAGCAAGGCAGCTTGGATTCAGAATATTAAACTGCACTATAAAAAACATTATTAATATGTATAGCAACCTTCTTTTTACAGCCTTATGCCAGTTTATTGCTACAGTATCCTTCTTGATGTGACATTAATAAAACTTATGCAATAACACAGCCTCTAAATTGGTAGTTACTGGTAATGAGGGAGCAATTTAGTAGTGAGGTTTGTGGGCAAAACTGAAGGGCCATTATTAGTGTGATGGTTGAATAATTAGTGATTATTCACTGTCTGGTTTGCGACCCAGCCCACTATTTTGAGAGATGTTCTCATAAATATGCACTTTTTAAGCTACTAACCAAAAGAAGTTAAATAACAGTCTGCTGTGCAGCCTAAGAGAGGAGTTCAAGTTCAGAAACAACCTCCATCCCATAATGAGATGCTATAAAACATCAGTGACCTTCGTATTCTTGACTGTGTGGGGAGAATCAGGGCTGACACATCTGAAATCATCAGTGCTTTTTCCAGAAAGATGTGTCCTTCTGTCCCTGGACCTGAAACATCAGTGAGCAGCTTTCTGCACCTGATAGGCAGCTTTGCAGTGCCACTGTGTGCCAGGGACAGCACCTCAACTCCCTCATTGTTCCCCAGAATCTCTCCACTTCCACCCTGGCAGGCACAATGATACCACTCCTCTGCCCAAGCTGACAGTAGATTAGGAGCATCTTTGGCATGGAGAGATGCCCCACGGTGATGCTGAGAGGCTGGTAAAAAAATAAAAGGAAGAGCTGATAGTTAAAGGTGGTTGATTTAACAGAATCATGGAATGGTTTGAGTTGGAAAGGACTTTGAGATCATCCAGTTCCAACCACCTGCCATGGGCAAGGAGTCCTCACACTAGACCATGTCACCCAAGACTCTGTCCAACCTGGCCTCGAACACTGCAGGGATGTGACATTCACCACTTCTCTGGGCACCCTGTGCCAGTGCCTCAGCACCCTTACAGTGAAGAACTTCTTCCTTACATCTAACCTGAACTTCTCCTGTTGAAGTTTGAACCCATCACCCCTTGTCCTACTGTCCCTGATGACGAGTCCACCTCCAGCATCCTCGTAGGCCCCCTTCAGATATTTTAGGGCTGCTCTGAGGTCTCCATACAGCCTTCAGATCATTTCTTCAAGATCATTTGATATAAAGATGAACTTTCTGGACACTCTGAATTTCTCAGATATGTGGATGAAGTTGCCCAGAAGAGCAGCTAAGGTGCATGACTTCACTTTCCCCTAAGAATGTCATCCCCATTGTTACTACCATTGAATCTGCAAATTGCATCCTAAAAATAACCCAGGGCAAATATTTTGGCTTTTTATGTGACATTTTCACCCCATGCAAAATCCAAATGTGTGATTAATGACCCAATGGCATTTAAATTGCATTTGTGAGCGGGCATCTCATCTTCATCTTCTTAACTTTTAAAGAACTATTTTGAAGAGTGCTCCTTGCCCCCAGCAGCAGAAGCAACAATTCCTACTGCATCTGGACATATTCCCAGGTTATTCTATCTGCTAAACCATGAACCATTTTCCTTAGTTATTAAATGCTTTTAAGTTAATATCAATTTAAACTTATTTTAATGCAAAGGCCTGATCTTTTTCAGACTTCTATGATTAAAATAACAAACTGCTGTTAACATGGAATCTTTTGAAATATTTTTTAGTGCTTTTCCTAACAAAAACTGCTCTTTCCTCCTTATCACTGGAGACAAGATATCACCAAGGATACCTGGATGATCTTTCATCTGAGAAGGAGTTCTCCAAAAGGTGTAAATCCCTAATATTGCCTCTATTCTCAGCTCTAAGGGTTCCAGTTCCATCAAAAACTGTGAAGTGCCAATGGCAAACAAGGAAAAACAGTCAATATTTGCATGCTGATATGTTCACTGAAGACATAATTTTCTATGGAATATGGTAAAATTACAGCTGAAATTTGCTCTAATGTCATTGACCTAAATCCTCTCAGAAGATAGGGCCAGGGTTAGTATGTCTTGAAGTTTCACTCTGTGCATGAAGTATAATAACTCTATATAAAAAAATCTTTGTAATACAGTGTTTTTGAAGAGTGGTGACCATCTGAGGAGGTCAAGAACAAATAGGGCTCAATTAACATTTGAGAGGACTCTTTTGACGTGTTTGGATCTAACGCATCAAGCTAAAATGAAAAGAGGAAGCCACAGGCTGACTTCATCCTGTGGTCAAGAGGCCATATGCATATGCCCTCATGTGAGAATCAAAGTATGATTCTTACAAACCCCAACTCAACTAACATTTCATTGCTCCTTTCAAACCATAACCTTTTTGGCATGACACAACAAGATGACCAGCAAATACTGAGATTTTTCCCCTTGTCAGATTGCTCTTGATCATTTCTTTAAGTTTCAAATTTTATCTAATCTACCATTCTTTTAATCCTGGCTGTTTGTTAACCTTGCTCACACTTTGAAAATGAGAAAAGTAAGATTTGTGAAAGCACAAGATTTTTTTCCCAGCATTACACACTAAAATTCAACTGTCTGGTAAGTGGTGGATTTGGGGCTAAAGAACAGGCTGAGATTGACTGCATCAACATTTTGTGTTTCTCACATACCCTACAACATATGGATGCTCCAGCGTGAATATGGACCTCCTGGCACCTGTGTTTAAAAATTAATTATTTTACATTTATACCCCTTCTAAAAGGACCTTACAAATCCAGAGACAAAAGAGTCACAATTGCATTAACATCTCAAAGCATGCTCATCATCTAATGCTCAGATATCCATCTCATGTGACAAATATATTCGGGTCCAAAAAATTGATAGCTGCCACTTTACTGTCTTATCCAGTATCTGAAGAAGGCCTATAAAGATGATGGAGAGGGACCCTTCATCAGGGAGTGTAGTGTTAAGACAAGGGGTGATGGGTTCAAACTTCAACAGGGGAAGTTCAGGTTAGATGCAAGGAAGTTCTTTACTGTGAGGGTAGTGAGGCACTGGTGTAGGTTGCCCAGAGAAGAAGTGAATGTCACATCCTTGCAGTGGTAAAGGCCAGGTTGGATAGAGCCTTGGCCAACATGGTCTAGTGTGAGGCATCCCTGCTCATGGCCAGCAGTTTGGATCTGGATGATCTCAAAGTCTTTTACAACCCAAACCATTCCATGATTCTATGGTCCAATCACCAAAAAACCCCTCTCATTTTCCTGACAAAGGCAAAGAATTTCACAAAACACACAATTTTCCCTGCTGTTATGTCTTCCATCAAACCTCCTGACTGGCAAACACAGTTTCTTTCTTCTCATGCAAGCATGATTGAGATGAAGCCTTACCAAGGCAAATAAATGCCACAGCAGAAAGCTTGTTCCAGAGGTGTGTAACCTTTCCACTAATCCCAGGTGTTGGAATTACATCAGATTGCACAATCTTAGGAAGAGAAAACAGTTTCTTGGGATACAAGGTTTTCAGTCCCATCTGCTGAAGTGATGGCACACAGAGGACAATACATTCAGGAGCTTTCTGCATGCTAAACAAAAGAGCTATGCTACTTCTTCTCTGTTCTGTAGCAAAATGATCAACTTCTGTTCCCTGTGCAAAAAATGTGTGTCAGACAGGTACAGAAGAAAGGAAGCCTCCAGACAGAGGTTGTGAAGGAAGGAGATGACAAGGGTTAGAGTGAAATGCATGTTTTATGGCTTTCAGACTGTTTCTCTGTTAGCTGCAGGCTCAGGAATTGATTATTATTTAATTATTGCACATTGCTGTCGAAGGCAACTGTGACTCTTTTCAGGCTGTTTTCTGAACACATTAACAGTTGCTGAGTTGACAAAAAATCCCATGGCGCAATCTCATGGGTTTTGAAATCTGAGATGAAAAAGTCATAGAGGGAAGTTCAAAATGATGAGACCCCACCACTTCTATCTTTCTATCTGGCAGAGGGATAGTGATACGCACTGGTAGGGACTGTCTGTTGATCAACAAACCAAAGGAAGACTTGGTTGAAACTGATATAGGTTGTTTTAAATCCTTTTTCATCTCTTTCAAAGTCATCTTTTTCCCTTTCCCATTTCAACTGCCCTCATATCAGTCCTTGCAAACAGATTAGACAGACATATGTCAGGAAGGAAGTAGATAAGCTTATCCATACTTGGGGCCAAAAAGACCTCTGAATATCTCTCCAGCCCTGAGACTCCATGAGCCAGCAAATTCCTGAAATGTATTTAACTTGAATGACATAACTGATTTGAAGTTAATTAATTGCAGTCAATGGGAGTTTTAAGATCCGCAACCAATGAAGTCAAAATCAAGACCAATGTCTGTGAAAAGCTCTGATGTTTAAATGAGAGATCATTGCCTTGGAAACAGACAGAAGAGCCCACAGGTTTTCAGATACACATTGCTTAGGTTTGCAACTACATCAGGTTGAGGGAGGGGGCTCTTCCCTCTGTTGTGCTCTGAGCAGACCCCCGCTGTAGTCCTGATCCAGCTCTGGGGCAACAACACAAGAGGGATGTGGAGCTGCTGGAGTGAGTCCAAGGAGGCCATGGAGATGGTGCGAGAGGGCTGGAGCAGCTCTGCTCTGCAGCCAGGCTCAGAGAGCTGGGCTGGGTCAGCCTGGAGAAGAGAAGGCTGCAGAAGACCCTGGCCCCATCTCTGGCAGTGTTCAAGGCTAGGTTGGACAGGACTTGGAGCAACCTGCTCTGGTGGAAGGTGTCCCTGCCCGTAGCAGGGGGTTGGAACTGGATGAGCTTGAAGGTCCCTTCCAACCCAAACCAGTCTGGGATTCTATGATAATACAGCACCCTCTGACAGCCTGTAAAGTGGGCAACTCTGAGCACCCACTGAGGCAATTTCTAACCGAAAAAAGAAACAGCAAGTGAGCCCATGTACCCACAGCAACCTCTGAAAGTGCAAGGACACCACATCTGTGGAGCAATATGTGAGAAGGAAAGGCTAACATATTCAGAACATGCACAGCTGTGAAGTGATCACATGCTGGAAGTAAAGAGGAACAAAAGGAGCTTGTATTCAGCAAATCACCAAAGAATAGCAAAACTCTAAAGGGCAGCTCAGCATCAAACAGAAAGGACTCCATTACACCCAAAAGGTACATCTCTGTGACAGGAACTACAATGCAGTCTTTGGCGCAGCTACAGACTGAGGCATGACTAATGGAATAAACAGAAAAGACAAAAATGAAGCTTCAGGAAAAGAGAGGAAAATCCAAATTAGTCACTGTGGCAGACTGCCTCCTCCCCTCCACCATACACCACTCTTAGGATAATCTTATTGAAGTCAACAGAATGATTTAGGAGTAAAGGGACATGAAAAACAAAAAAGGCAATCAGAATATGGCCTTTTGTTTAAGAGGAAAGATGCTAAAATGAGCTAAAGTGAATCTGAGAAGGTTAAGATCGATGAACAGTCACGCAGAGAGAAATGCATCATGCTAACAATCTTTATGCAGCCTAAATTCACTCTTTAGTTTGGTCTATTTCCAGCATAAAATACAATAAGAATGATTAATAAACCTGAAACCTCTACAACTAGTAGGGCTAGCTTTTGGTGATGTTTTAGGTATTGGATTTTTTTTACACCATATATACAATCGTAGAATGGTTAGGGTTGGAAAGGACCTTATACATGTTTTAGTGAGCCCAGCAGTTTAAGATGACAGGTACAGATCTTTCAAACTAGTAGGGATAAAGTTTCAGAAGCTGTTACAGTGCCATTTCAGTGAAGTCAATCAAAGTTGCTTTTCAGCATCTAAATTCTACCTGCAGATCACACTCCTGCATCTTATGAGCTGAAAGAAGGAACAAAAGTGTGAGATTTATCTTCCATGTCTTTAGGCAGTAACAGTGCTGACAGCCCCATTTGAGCTACATTGTCATCAGAGAGTGGAAAATATTTCTATAAATGTGATTCACACAGTCTATCTAAACATCTACATTAGGATGAGATGACTCACCTGCTGCAGATGACTACAAAGGGAGTCATGAGTCGTGTGGGTAGCGATATCTAGCTTTTAGACAGCATTAGATGAGATGAAGCTCACACCTAGGGTTCAAAAACATAGATACTTTTTTCTTCCCAAGGGCCTGGTTTCATGCTGCTGCTGCCTTTATATGGCACCAAGACAGGGTTTAAGCACTACAGAGTTTCTTTATGACCGTAGAATTTGTCAAGAAAACAGTTGTAAATCTTGGGATCTGGTATCTTTCCATCAATTCTGACTCAGCAGCTGCCCAGTGATAATCTACACACTAAACTGACCCCATGGGGTACCAGCCGTCTTCTCAGCCATGAGCAGCAACCTGCAGGATTGAGTCACAAACTGCTGGAGATGGATGTGCTCAAACATAAGGCTGTGATTTCAGTGAAACTTCTCTACGTTATGAAATTCTCTATCTAGTTTGCGGATCATAGAAATGCCTCAAAGTTCTACTCAGGTTTTAAATTACTCTGCATTTTCATAAAGTGAAGAGGACATTCCTCTTCTTGAGTTAGGAACAAGAGCTATTTGATAGTAAGGAGAACTAGTGTTTAATTCATACTGTGCTCTGATTCTCCACTGTTTAAAAGGAGATTATGGCTACTGTGTATAAAAAACCCCGCTAACTCAAAAAATTTAATGAAATCCTTCATTCTGGCTATAGGACACTCCTAGAACATACACAAATTGCTGGTCACCCTTTCAGTTCTTTGGTTTGGTAAATAGGCATCCACTTCACAGGTACTTGTATTACATGGTTGCCTTTTACCTTGTCAAAACCAGATGAAGTTTGTTTGCTTTTTTACTTCTCTTCTTCCCAAAAGAGGAACTGAATTGCCTGTGAATGGATTTGGGGCTGAGAACAAACTGTTATGGCTCAGAACCCTTTTAATATAGCTGCCTAAAGGGACCTGAAATGCTGCAGGGTAAGGCACTTTGCAGGCATAAGTCAAAGGCTGTTGCTCTCCTAAGAACTTACTCTGGTTTTAGCAGGACTTATAAGTGTACACATAAGATTTAAGGGCAGAAATAAGCTCCTTTTCATACTGCCCCAAGTTATTGCTAAGTTTGAATTTTCCAGAGAGGTGGAGGAATCCCCATCCAAGAGGATTTTTGTTGGCTAGACAAAGACAGCTAATGTGGGGGGTAGTCTTGCTTCAGGAAGGAGACAGGGCTAGAGACTTTCAGAGCTTCCTTCCAAACAACCAATTATTTGCCCAAGATTAGGAATAAAATCTCTTATTTAAAGAGCAAAACCAAATTTGTGCTATTTGAGTAGACAAAGGATAAGGAGTGGCCCAACAGTTGTGTGAGCAGATCACAATGGACACTAAGGACAGGGCTGAGCATGGAAAAGGTGTTTTGGAGAACAGTGACACCTGTTTCAATTCAATAACAGCCACGGATTCCCATTTCTGTGACTCAAATAAATCCTTTTGGTTCTAAATAAAACACATTTTATCCAGCAGCCTTAGATAAAACCATTTAAAGTGCACATTGCTTTGCATTGCTCATCAGACATTCTGGTGGATGTGACAGTGTTTTGGTAAGGGACTATACTTTCCCAGCCTGGTTACTGAAGCAGGGGGCAGAACATTTCTTTCTAACCCAGAAAGACATGCTCTTGTTCTCAAGGTGAAGGTGTCAGGGAACCCACTAGGCCGTACTTCTCCTTACCACATGTGTACACAACATATGCACTCATCCTGCTCTCTGTAGGTTGCTTTGCCACCTGGGATTTCATCAGCTCCAGGAGCATCTCAGGACCAGAAGGGCCTATAAGCTCTGGGTTTGCCTTTGCAGCACAAAAGAGAGTTGGCAAATGGCCCAGGCAATCTGAATAAGGAAATAAAGTGGGAATCCCTTAGGGAGAGTTGACTATTCAGATTTTTCCTGTATTTGCTTCATATGCAAGAGGGGCAAGGCTGGTGGGGACCTGCCTCTGTGAACTGTTTGGTCGGTCCTCAGCATCCTTCATCTCCACAGTCAGAAAATATTTGCCTGAAAGTTTTAATTGTTTTCCTTTGTTAAGGACTAATTGCTGCTTTTAGCAGGGAGTTTTCTCATGGTTTGAATAATCTAAAGGGAGATTCTTAGGGTGACTTCCAGCTTGGAAAGATCTGGTGGCTGTTCTTGTTCAGACAGGAAAGCTTCAGTTCTCCCATTGAAGCAGTCTGTCCTGTGGGATACTTTCTCTCTTGGAGTGGACACTGACTCTTTTTCTTGCCATCTGGGGACTTTTAGTTTGCCACAATGTGTGACTGAAGGGAAAGAAGCAATTGTGATTAAGTTTTCCTCTTTTACAGGATAAGCAAAACGTGTCCTGTCTCACCAGACTGCTGATAAATCCTGGACCACAAGAGAGTGTGTGACAATCATTTACCAAAACCACTATGCAATTTTCCCCTTTTTTGATGTGTGTTTGAATAGTTCAGAGTACCTAAAGTTTAATTAAGCAGTTGCTGCTTTTATGTAAATACCTGCCTCAAAGTATCAGTGTGATGCCTGAGATCAGAAGCTAGGAAGAGGGGAAAAACACTCATAAAATATGAAACCCACTTCCCCCTTATCACTGAGCAACCATCCAATTTTGCTCCAGGCATTGTAATTTTTGTCTCTTTCCTCGTGTCTGCTTGCTAAGGATAAATAGCACGTACAGGGTGTCGGTTCACTGCCTTGAAATTGTGAAATGCAAGGATTTTTCCATGTAGAAATGAATTTTGTGAATGCCCAACTGAAAATGCTCCTTAATAACTCTCTTTTGATCTTTTTTAACCTGCTGGACTTCCCGCCTGCTATCTGGCTCATCAGATACGCTCTTTGCTGGCTCACAAGTGAATTAATAAGATCTTAATACCCCTGTTCCTCCCTCCCTCCCTTTCACCATGGGATACAAGGAAAACCTCAACATCACTTGCCAGTGCTGAGCCTGTGGAAGGAAGATGCTTATTTCATGAAATTCCACACAGTTTTTACTGGTGAGGCTCTGTCCATAGTGCGGAGCAGAAGGTACACAATGTAGATGCTGAGGCTTCAGATCTTCATCCCAGACATAAAGTGGCTCCAGTAGGTTGGAAGTAGCAGCTCAGCTTAGGTCTTGTAGGAGTCACGTTCAAACAGGGGAGAAATAAGCTAGAAAACCTCTAAGTCTCTGGGTTCTGAGCAAAGACAGTGGACTTGGGATGACCTATTAATATATACACTATACAATAAAGCAGAGTTCCCAGGATTTCCTCTCTTTTCTGTGCCAGTGCCTCAAGGGAAGGAGCAATGTCACATCACCTCATTAAGGTCTTCACATTAGTAGTGCATTGTTTACAGTGAGTGAGAGGCAAATAAGACCTTTGCAGCTAACTGCCATTCCCTTCCCCTTCACAAGCTGCAGAAGTGCCCATGAAGACATCATTGCAAAGTCAGTTTTGATAATACATAATTCAGTGCCTTCAATTTGGCCCTCAAGGCAACTGTGGTATTTTATATAATGGCTTTACTCAGGAGGGGAAAATTAATTGCATCTTCCTAGCTGGTTGCTCAGAGCTACAACTTCATGTGCATGAGGCAGACTCCCCCTTAGGAGTCCTGATTTTTTGTCAGACCAATCTGAAATTGTCTCCGTGTCATTTATTATTGCAACAACAACAACCGAGCAGCCTATATAAAATACAAATCTAGGTCCATTTAAACCCGATACGCTTTATTGCTGCTATAAACAGCATGTTTTAATGGAAGGGAAGAAAGAATAGATGGCTGCGCTATTTGCCTGGTGTAATTTTGGGATACTTGGCTATAGATAGGGAAGGCTCTGAGAAAGACAATTGTGGGCATACTGCAAATGGGCATTCTCTTACTTATTCATTCCCATTTTCATTTGGCCCGTGGGGCTTGTAGGAAAATTAAAATGACAAAAGCAGAACAGGAAGACTGAAGTAACTCCTGCTGCCCAAGCTGTCATACACCAATAAAGCCACTCACCTAACAAAGGATTGTTCATACAAATACTCACTGCTGTCCACGCAAAGAAACATTATCCTACCTGGATAGTTCAGTGAGGTGAGCATCCATCACAGTCTAAGGAATTTGAAGTTTAATACACAAAAGAAGAGAGTTGAGCCCTCACTGCAACTGGGCTCCCCATGCGTGAGGTGCTGTACAAGAAAGAGTAAAGATGTTGCTTGCCTCAGACCTATGATGAGGCTTTTGCAGCTGCCTGTTGCTTCTTCACAGAAGCTATTGGGAGGTGCTGAGCTGTCAGATAATGGCCCCATGCAACTTGCACAGCACAAGACCTTCAGTCTCACTGGGCAGCATGCTGCTGTGTGTCCCCTCCACCAAGCTCTTCACTCAGTACCAGAATAGGTGCTCTTTATTTCCCCCACCTCTGCAAATAAAGTGTTCCTTTCTTTCAAAATGAATTGGAGGAGTCTTTTCCATGACGTTTCCCTGGGGTGTTTCATCACTTTTTCTCTAGGAATGTCACTAAAAGCATGAACTCATTTTGCTGCGTGTTTCATTTAGCCCAAGTTACTAGTTTTTATAAGAAAATATAATTTCTCTGGGGAAGGTGAATCAGATTCTTCTATAAGGTGTAGAAATGGTGGAGCCTAATTTGCCATGTCTTATGTCCTCACTGAAAGGAGAAGGCACAAAAACACAAAATGTAATCAGTTCTAAGTAAGGTTAAGTCTGATGGCTTTGTAATGGGGGTGCTTGAAGGTAGTTTAGGTCCTTAGGACCTTAGTACAAAAAGTGTAAGAAAAATGAAATAGGAAAACAGGACCTGGGGATAGGCACAGTTAAACTGGCTGATGGGTGGAGAGGCAGGATGATTGCTATGTTAATGAACACATTAATTCGGTGTAAACA
>JANRGW010042996.1:1022-11683 GCA_024733675.1 Psilopsiagon aymara | reverse complement strand
CAGAAAGTCCTTGACCAGACCAAACATCACTAAGCCATAACTAAAAACATTGGTGTTATCAGTGCTGTTCCCAGGCCACAAGTCAAAAGCACAGCGCTGCACCAGCTACCAAGAAGGGGAAAAATGACTGCTACTGCTGAACCCAGGACAGATGTTCTGCTGCTGATTCTGAACCAATAGTTTGTTTTAAAGAAGCTTCAACCTTTCATCTTCTTTGTCAGTTATGAACTGGAAAACCACACTTCCATATCCTCTGCTATTGGAAGCTGGCACTGCTCCAGCACCAGAAACAGCCTAATTCCCACTAGGACTGCAGATGATGTGACCTCTTCACTTCAAGGACAACACTGAACTAAAAGTGAAATGTGACAGCCGATGTTTTCCTTGGGGTTAGCTTCCATTGCACATCAGAAATGAAGCATATTGCAGTGCTTCACATGCATACAATGAATGTGTGATACACAGGAAAACCAATTCTTGTTTACTGCAAGCTTTCTGTTCCTTAGTAATGCTTCTTCTAGCCACAAACACTTAAATTCATGACAACTAGCCTCCCTTAAGGGAAAAAAATTTCTAGCATTTTTACTGCAGTGTAAATCTGCAAGCCCTAAAATGTGCAACAGAGCGCTCTCAAACTGAAATTTATCATGAAAAAATCAATATTTTAAATTACAACTTTTTGAGTCAACCTTGTGATTCAGTTACCAGACTTAAAAATGCTTAGATTTGATAATGCTATCCTTATTAATGGATATCCTTAAAATGTTTCATTTTGGCATACGACATGCTTACACTTTGACATTAAATTTGACTCTAGCTTGCAAAGAAATTTTTAACTATACTCTGTCCAAGAGCCATGTTTAACTTTTAATACATGTCATTATTAACATGCTATTACTGGCATGTGAGGCAATCACTTTCTTTCTCTGAGACACTCTGTAATTCATTTCCTGAAACAAGAGCATGAACGTAACAGAGAAGTTTTGCATATTGGTATGTTGTCATTTTGACTATTTATTAATTTGCCCACTCCGTATTTCCTCCATCCACAAATTTAGTGTATCTCCATCACTCTTCCTTGCATCCTCCACAGCTGACACTGCTCTTACCCAGTCTCTCTTTAGCCATACCTCTTACCTCAAAAAAAATGCTGAGGGCATCCTGTACCAAGATCAAGACTATTGCAGTCTTTTTTGTTCTCCCTGCCAGTCCCCACCTCGATTTTGTCGATATCTATCTGTACAGTTCACAAAACATTTGATTTTCTGCCTGGTTCTTTGTTATTTATGGTGCAGTAGGACAAGCAGTTCTTCACACATAGCTAAAGCCATTTCAAAACATCCCCCAGGAGAGGGTTCATAACCTAACCCTAGCCCATGTAGCAATCATTGTAAGAACGTATTTGAGTGACCTGATTACTTACCCACATGACAAGCCTTCTACCTGCCTCAGCTTCCAGAGCAAGCACTCAGTACTGTTTACATTTAAAATTTTATGTGCTTCATCAGGCTCACTGGCTGTTTCACCATCTTTGTGTTGCTGATTCAAATGCAATCTTTCATTTCATTCTATTCAATTTCAGAACCCTCTTACAATTGTATTATTATCCCATTTAGCAACACTTAAAACATGGAGATCCTGTCTAATATATAAGGAATATGATTATGATATGACTTACACAACTACGCAAAAGAAAAAAATACTACTGTGAGCAAACAAATAGTCTTGCCACAAGCACCAGTAAATTCATTAAATAAACCCTTCTCAAATTTTCAGCCACAAAAAGTACTTTACAATAAAAACTATCTGAAAGTTATGGGAACTGCTATATTTGCAGTAAATCTGTCTTATACTAACAATTATATTGTCCTAAACTATTTGTAACAATCATCTGCAGCACACAACACAGTACAAAGCTGGCAGTCACCTGGCTCTGAACCCCTACTTTCCAATGATATAGACAGCAAAATTAAAGATAACAAAGTGTCAGTGCCAAAAACTAATTATCTGATAATTAACATAACTTGCTCTTAATTAAAACAGAAGGATAGACTGTCTTTAAAAAGATAACGCTCTATTAGTAGCTCACACAACATCCTGGCGAGTAAAACAACGATATCGTATCTGATCTTAGCTTTGTGCCTGATTTCTCCACAGCTTTCTGGTTTAAACAGTTCTTTGCACTTGTGTAATGGATTTGATACGCTGTCACCAGTTCCTGACTGAAGAATGAATACTAGCCTGCTGGCCTTCCATGCCCTCTTCACAAATCCAAGCAGCTGCAACAGAATACCAGTCCATTTCATAGCCTTACAACCCAGACAATGTGAGGAAGGAAGCACCCAGCCCAAGATGTAGAATGCAACCTAAGCCTTTAATAACGCATTTTTGATAGCTGCACTGGAAGTATCCCACTAGGGACACCAAACTTGTAGACAACAGATTTCACCTTGCACTTTTTGTTGCTCACATTCATGTGCGTACTCAATGACTTAAGATTTTCTCTAGGTTTCTATGCAATATGCTTTTTATTCCGAAACAGATGTAACGGAAAAACAAAGCAGTCATTGCATGATCCACTCAGAATCATCTACCACTACACAACTTCAAAACACATAGTAAAAAACATAATAAAATGCCAGCACTTTGTTCATTTTCAAAGACAGAATTGACCCTAAAACACAAGAGAAGATACTAAACTAGTATGATGGCATACTCTTCCTGAAGTGTTATTTTCAACCACCTTTAATTTCACGTTATAAAAGAAACAATCGCAGATATATCTTTCAGCAAGACCAATCATATTTTTAATTGAAAAAATCTTACACAGGTTGTTATTTTTTCAGTATATATAAAAAAGGCACTGTGCTAGGTTTTTACTTTGAAGCATGCTAATGATGGAGATGAAGTATTCAAACAGATGTTTATTGTTGCATACTCCTCATGGATAATAATGCTACTTATTTTATTGATTCATCTTGCTATCATTCAGGTAGATTTCCCATTGCCAAAACCCAACATTTTATCAGAAGATACTGGGTATATTCAAGCAATCAAAAGGTTTCCCCATAAAAGTCTAGCACTGGAGTTTCAGCCACACAGGCAGTTCAGACTTCAGTTCAACTCAATTTTGATGCTCTCTAAAGGATTGTACTGAAGTTCTGAATTTCATATTGCACACCCAGTCTTCCAAGGCAGAATCCATATGGAAATACAGAGATCCTCTACTTTCTAATTTTGTAAACTGTTACAGACTATACAGTTTGGATTGATTTTTCTGACTTAAGTATCTTCCCCAAGGACTACATGAATGAAACAAACCTTCAGGCTACATATATGTTGCTATTGTTTTCTACATGCCAAGTCTTTGCTTAATTTGATTCCATCCAAAATGTGAACACAACACACAAAGAATGCTTCTTCCACCACAACAATCAAAGTAAATCATTAATATTCCTAAAGTGAAAGCCACGCCTATGGAGTTCCTTTTTTCATTAAATATTTTAAGGAGTCTAACAGATATATAAGCTACTGTTTTACCTGTTGCTACAGCTTTTCTGAGTATTTCCAAGAACATATTTGTTTTCAGACAATAATGAGTCACCAGAAAGAATTCAAACTTTTGCTGAAATACATTCAGTCATGATAATCCATCAAGAATAATTTCTGAGCTCCAGAAGCTAAATTTTCATCAACAGCAAAAAGATGTTTAAATCCTAAACTGAAAGAATTAAAAATGACCGTTCAGAAATCAAAATCACATCCTATATGACCACCATGACTAGTGGTTGGTTTCCACATGAAGAATCAACCTATTCTTAAGCCAATTTTTAATGATAAATGGCAAAAATGGAAAGCCACTGAATGAAAATTTCTGCACTCCCTGAAAGCTTCTGATAATGACAAAACTGACTTCTGCATAGCTCTGAAAAATATTAAGAAGGAGGTATGTTAGCAGATGCCTCTATGCCCATTTTAAAATAATGTTGAACTCTAAATTGCAACTACAGTACACCATGAAGAGATACAACTCTGAATAAAAACCAAAATTAATATAAAAAATTGAGTTATAATTGCTTGCAGAGAGGTAACTATCTCACTTTATGAGATAGTTACAAAACGCAAATCACAGCAGTTTCACTAAACTCTTTTTCAGAGCCTGCTTTTCTTCTAATCTTAAAATGCCCAAGAACCCAAAGCAGAATCTGTGTAAATTTTATAACAACACAAAATGTAACCCCAGCAGACCAGACTTGATAATGTCTTAATTTTGAAATGATTACATACTTTTCAAAAGCGCTGAAAATGCTGCTACAGGGTATGCATAAGTAGCATAAATCAATTTAGGAAGTGTGTTAAACAGCAGTATCTTTTCTCTTACCCAGGAGAAGCAGCACTGATCTCGAATGTTTGTTATTTTAAAGATCCAATTTAACTGCTTTACGGATTTTTCAAGGTAATGAAGCTTAAAGAAAATTATCCTTTTTATTAACCAAATAAACACGTCTGCTTTTCATAAATGCAACCAACTACTAAAGAAATAAATAGAACAAGATATGCAAAATGGATATGACTCATAAGACTTGGATGTCACGCATTTCTCAGTTACTGAGAGAGCACTAATGCCACAATCTCTGGCTCAAACTAAACCATGAACTCTCACACATAACAGCAGTACTGGAAAAGCAAATTGCAAATATTCGGCTTACTCTGTGTGCACAATACAGAATGTATTAATTCTACAATCTGAAATTCATACTCCTCCTTGAAGGGTATACAAACATTTATCTGGGCATACTACTACACGTTTATTCTTACCCTCTAATGCATTTCTAAAATCAATGTATATCCATGGATGACATTGTTAAAAATTTGTATTGGATATGTACTGTTCCGGTCCTTTGTCTTACTAAAAGGCTGCAAATGTCAGGTTTCTGATCTGAGCCTCACTGCAGTGAATCAAAGAGAATGACTAGAAGCAACTCCCTCTGACAGTAACAGAAACATTCTTAGGAGGTGTTGAGTACTAGGAGCAGTGCAAGACATGAATGCTTAAGCTTTCTCAAAACAAAAACCCACCAGGTGAGGCAACCACTGAAGTGGTTTTGGATGCTCCGAATTACCAGCTCGCATCTTGCTGACACTTAAGGCAGAATGAATTGAACTTATAATCACAGTCATGCCCTACAAAACTAGGCTACTCAGGCAAATTGTGAGTAGCATTCTGCAGGCAAACTGAGAGTCAGCACCCTGAAATAGAAGATTCCATCAACATTGGTTTCACTTCACTCTTGAGAAATGCATTACCATTCAGGCAGCCCTAATGCTGCCTTTACTGACTGACAATACAACAGCTCTTCTTCCACTTTATGAATGCACATACTCTTTTTTCTTCCAGCAGCTTCACAGGAGTATGATCAAAGAAATTAATCTAGACTATGTCGCCATTATTCAGAGCCACAGTGAGCGCAGTCGTCTTAACAGTAGGGCAGTATTTCAATCCTGCAGCCATGACCATGATCGCAAGAGATTCCCTCTCACCTGACACACTATTTTACCAAAGTAAAATTCAACTGCACAGGGTTATATACCAACGCCACAGTCTGCAGCCCAGTAGAATGTCTCCGGACAGAACCAAAATTAATCTTCTAGAGAACAGCAGCTGGGAAAGAACAAATGGAGTTTCATTCTCATTGCAGAAACTTACACACTATGCCATATCACAAGAGCTAGGTGGACCTTAAATCCTTGCTAGCAAGATGGGGAAAAAAGGAAGAAACTTGTGCTGAATGCTCAAGTGAATCGAGTGTCTTGGAAACAGGAATGACTGTTTTGCTTCAAAGGGATCAGTACCCTCAGGAAATCAGAATAGAGAGTAATTTTTAAAATCTTTCAGACAAAATAAAAGATGTCATTTTCTTTCACTCAGCATGAACAGTGCAGACACATTCATATAAATTAAGCTGAAAGAATCTATAGAACACCAAGAGGGGAACGGGTTTTTCAAACCCCTGCTTCTGTGATAAAGTAGCTATTTCTGGAGCAACAGGCATTTTCTGAAGTTACTTTACTTTCTACAGCTTTCATTTCCCTGCAAAACTCAGTATTCCTTCTATTAGTGCTTTTTCATTTCTCACCTTGCATCTTTTTTTCTTTTTTTTCTCCTAAAATGTCAGGGCCAGATCTATCAAAATAAAAGGGAATGCATTCTCTTACATTTGAAAAACAGATGATGTGGGAATAAACCCCACAGATTTTGACAATTTCCCAGATAAAATGCTAAAAAGTAAGAGAAAAGCAGATGTGAGCAGAAGGAAAATGCTGATACTAAAATAAAATGAAAACATGGTTACTTAATTTTCTTTTCCCATAACCTCAGCAGATAATTGATAATACCAACTGAAAAGCCTGAAATCGTACAGTTTGTTTATTGCTGCAGTAATCCAATGGAAGGAGTCTGCCTAATTTTAAATAAAATATATGTAGTCTTGCCTTGTTTTCATTTTTTGCAAGGAATAGAGAATATCTCTGTGAGTAGCCTGAGGTCTCTGTAAAGCTTTTTGTGACTGTCCACTCACCTGGAATGGACAGGGGTAATGAGACATTAGTGGCGTTAAGATTACAGATCAGAAACTGCCATTTAGTTTCCTGAGTACTGAGACAAGACAAAAGGATGGAATTTAGGACTTAATTTTTGGGCCAATGATCTTTAATGTATTTATAAATGATCTGGATGCAGGAATAGAATGTGCATAAGGTAAGGTTGTCAATAATACTAAACTAGAAGGAGCTGTTACTAGGAGCAGGTAACTCCCTTCAGGGTAGAGACCTTAGAGAGATCTGGATAGACTACAAAGCTGAGCAATCTCCAACTGTAGGAAATTCAACAAGAGCAAGTGCCAGAGTCTGCATCTGGGATGGGTTAATCCTGGTTACAGGAGGAACAAGGGGCTGGAAAGCAGCCCCATGGAAAGAGACCTAGGAGTTTGGGTTGATGGCAAGTTGAAAATGAGCAAACTGTGCGCTCCCTGGCAGCCAGAAGGGCCAACCGTATCCTGGGGTACTTGAAGCACAGCACAGCTAACCTGTTGAAGGAGGTGACTGTCCACTCTACACCACACTGGTGCACCCACACCTCGAGTACTGTGTACAGTTTTGGGTGCCTCAGTACCAGGACAGAAAACTATCAGTTTTCAGACAGACTACAAAGAAAAGGTTGTTCACTGAGAGGGCGGCCAGTCCTTTGGAACAGGTCCCCCAGGGAAGCGGTCACAGCATCAAGCCTGTCAGAGCTCAAGGAGCACCTGGACAATACTCTTAGTCATACAGTTCAGTGCTAAGTAGTCCTGGGAGGAGCAGAGTGTTGGGCTTGATGATCCTTACAGGTCTAACTCCAGATACTCTACAATTCTGTCATTCTTAGAACAAAAACTTACGCATATCACTTATTCATCAAACTTAATGGTGAAAACCATACTTTTTTCTCTTTAGGTGATACTGTGTTTCCTTTTCACATGACTATATTTCTAACTCCTTTTGAGAAAGATTGTAAGGTACTGTAACGGCTAGCACACACGTGAAGGGAAAATACACTTACTCGTACTTGGTGCAGTATGGCAGATAGCCTACAGTAAAGCTTATGTATTTATATTTTGAAACTAAAACTCAGTATTTGGCAAGGATGAGAAATCTTCCAAGCTTTCTTCCTTTTTTCTCCACAATTCTGAAGAAAGTAACAGGTGGGAGCTTAAGCTTCTTGCCATGCTGATGAAACTATTACATGTGATACAAAGTGTACAACGCAAGTATAATGTGATAACACTGCACTGTGGGGGCCCTTCTATAAAGAAACATGTGCCTTTGCTTTACATATTTAATGCTACTTTAGTGCCCACTTAACTGTGTCAGTACTAGGAGGGTGTAACCTATGTCACACAGCTCATTATCACAGGCTGGTTTAGATAAACAGCATATGTGAACGCACAAGCAGAACAGATACTGTCAGGTTCACCTAGTGGTTATTTTCACTGTGTGTGGTGTCCACCGCAGCAATTCCCTGCAGTACTAACTGCTGAAAGCCAGAAGAATATTCCAAAGAAAATACCGCTTAATACCTTCTTTTCTTTTAATTCCTTCTTTTCTTTTAATTCCCTTCATATGCATTGACTGCTGCCAGAGACAGGGCAACAGACTAGAAAAACCTTCCTGTGATGGCTTCATATTCACCATCTAATGTGTACATTATACGATGTATTACGCACTGCACAATACATACATTATATAAGGCTTCAATTTCAGAAGCAGGTAACTATGCAACTTAACCATGCATCAAATTCTAACCCTAAGAATTACATGTGATTAGGCATTTTTAAAATTTAAGTAGTAAAAAGAGGATCGGGAAGAGAAGCTCGATCTGCTTTTGCTTGGTAATCAGCATCTTTTTGACACCGACAGTCAGACATGCAAAACTGCAGCTGAAGTCCCAGATCTGTATTTTCATCAGGAGAAGATCTGGGCAAAAAGGAGAGACCCTTTGTTTCTTATGCAAAGTTGGTCACGCACAAACTAAATGCATATAACACATCAGCTGTAGGGATTTACAGAGACTTAATTCAGAAAAATAACATTCTAGTCTTGCGCACCAGCCTGAATGATGCTAAACAAAAATGCATATGCTTTCACTTTATCTCAAATGGGAGAGCTATTAGTACGTTTTATTATAGTACTGCATTATAATTTAGTTTCTGTTACCCTGCAGTTTAGGGAGAAGGAAGGTATTAACTATTTATAATTAACTGATGAGAGCCTTAGAAATGATGCGAAACAAGCAGAGTGCCACATGATCTTTTCCAGTTTGCACAGGACAACCTCTGAATCTCTGCACTGTACTTTCTTAGAAAGGCTATGCCAAAAGGTCAAGGCATGACCGGTATTAAAAAGGGTCATTAATATGATGCTCAGTTGCGCCTTACATTCTGTAGAAGATAAAACGTAAGGGCATGCCAGCAAAAGAGGTCAGCTGTAATCAGCGAGCGAGGAACTAATCTGCAGGATGTGCTAGGGTGTTTCAGATCAACACAGATTACATTAATCCATGTGACCTGCTGGCAGTGACTCCTACCATGTGACACAGAAAATGGACAGCACTGGGAGTCGCATGGAGACATCTTCAAGTTCCTGCAGATTAATGCTTTCACAGGAGGCGGGGGAAGAGGCACTCAGCACAACTCATTGCCTCATAAGAAGTCGAACTGACAGCATAAATAAGATAGATTTCCAAGCAAAGTACATCTTACTGAATTTATATGTCACTTGGGTATGCTTGCACTCCACACAAGCCAACAGCAACTTGCCTTTATGCCTTTCTGTGCATGACATTCTGTGATTCTAAAGGCAAGTTTAGTAAGAACCACTTGAGGATGCAAATGTGAAGCACCTCTTGTTTTCAGAGGGACATCTCACCTCCTTCTTGAACAGAGGCCTACTGAAGCGCTTTTATAAGTAAATTCTGTTGTGGAAATGCCAAGGCCATTGCTGAATGAACTGCAAGCACCTTTTAGAGGTGGTAAGTCAGTAAAATTTTCCTTTTCTTCATGAAAAAATACAAAAAGCTGCAAGGAGGGCAGCCACACACACAAGTGTGCTATTTGATGTGTATAAATAGCTTTCAGTTAACTGTTAATAAAAGCAATCATTAAAAACCAGTTAATATTCCTACAATGTGTTTCAATTCCTGGTTTAAGCTTGGTTTATACATAAAATGTTTTTTGCTGTAGGCAAACAGAGAGACGACTATCTGTTTCTTTACAGAACTCCACATGCCAAACTCTTAATAACCCAGGGACTTTATTACAAGCATCCTTATGCCAGAATGTGAGATTACTGATTCAAGATTTCACTTTTTTCTGCACTCCCCAACCTTCATCTGAAACAGATCCAACCGTACATTGCTTTTCTGTATTTATTTTTTTCTAGGATCTAATGTCCTTGGATCCTACGTTTGAGCTGTACTGGACATTAAGTCCAGATGACATTTGTCCTAAGAGTTACAATATGCAAAGAGAGATGGATCTAATGTTTCCTATGGTTAGCATTCATTTCTCAAGAAAGCTTACCATTAAGCAAAATATTTGATATAGGACCAATGCAGGCCCATGTAGGACTGCCTCAGAAACAAAGGCATGTCATTTATCAGACACCAGGATTTCTTCACTGCATCAAGCCTTAACAGTATTTTCAAGAAAATACAAATTGATAATATAATAATAATATTAATTTCTGAGAATAGACCCTGATAAACCACCAGGGTTAAAAGGGCAGGTATTCAGAACTGGCAACTTCAAAAGAAAAAAAATCCTGTATTGCCCTGAGGAGGACTATTTGGTGCCAAGACTCAGGAGCCTTTGAAACACAGAATCATAGAATAGTTAGGGTTGGAAAGGACCTTAAGATCATCTAGTTCCAAACCCCCTGCCATGGGCTGCAACACCTCCCACTAAACCATATCACCCAAGGCTATGTCCAACCTGGCCTTGAACACCACCAGCGATGGAGCATTCCCAGCCTCCCTGGGCAACCCATTGAAGTGCCTCACCACCCTTACAGTAAAGAATTTCTTCCTCATATCCAATCTAAACTTCCCCTGTTTAAGTTTGAACCCG
>JANRGW010042995.1:0-11839 GCA_024733675.1 Psilopsiagon aymara | reverse complement strand
TAGATTGGATATGAGGAAGAGATTCATTACTGTAAGGGTGGTGAGGCACTGGAATGGGTTGCCCAGGGAAGTTGTGAATGCTGCATTGCTGGCAGTGTTCAAGGCCAGATTGGAGAGAACCTTGGGTGACATGATTTAGTGTGAGGTGTCCCTGCCCATGTCAGGGGGTTGGAACTAGATGACCTTAAGGTCCTTTCCAACCCTAACTATTCTATGATTCTTTATGTATTCAATGGAAGTAATTACCAGAACATAAATGTTTCAAAATCACATCAACTTCTATGGCACAAAGATCAATGTTACTGGTTTGTTGTCTTTCTACCATCTTTCCTTATCCCTGTTCATAGGCCAGCATATGGTCAAGAGCATCCTGGACAGCACTGTTTAAGGTATGAGTAAGTAACTGCTGCAACTGCAACACATGGAGTTGTAGCCTCAGGTTGCTCCTATGGAGAACTACTAGAAGCTGCTCAGTAAATGCATCCCACAGCCTCACCCCTTGAGCAGGGTGGATGAGATAATGTGTGTGACTGACAAAAAACATTACTAGAGCACTAGAGCAGTTGCATTAAAGAAAACACGTTCTTTCTGGTTGGAGTAGTGAGGAATTACAAGAATAGAAGGTATACGTATATTAAAAAAAAAAAAAAGCTGGAGAGTTCTTTTTCTGATTTTATTTGCTGTTTATAAGCTTTAACAGTTAAAGACAAGATCTTGCTGGCTGATGCTATTTCTGTGACATATAGGCCATTCTGTTTGATGAAATTGAGGGAAAAACAAAAAAATATATGCTCAAGGACAACGTAAAACTCAAGCGAAAATACCATAGAATTTCATGGTTGGTCATCCTTCTGAAAAACTGCTTGGAGAAAAAGTGTGTATGTGTTCATAAACTTTTATAGTATACCTTTTAAATATATGTGTGTGTATATATAAATACATGAGCATGGTATTGAGGAAAGGGTTCCAAACAAATCCACTGATCTTCTGTCCTCTTGTTTCTGTCATCCTCTGGAGTTTCTTTTTAAGCTCAGATGAAAAAAGTTGTCTTCTGTTCACTGGCACTGCCATCTCTTTAGTTCTCTACCAACAGAATATTTTATTTTGATGTTTAGTAAGATTACACAGGGAATCACTGGAGGTATTGTACTAAACCCTGAATAACTGAACTTCAAAAACGTTATCTAGGACCTTTCCAGCTAGAACTAGAACAAGAACTACATAGAGATATCATTAGTTTAATGATTTCTGATAATCAGAATGAACTACATGATAGAAATGAATTGTGTTTATCAGAGTCTAGAGACAGATTCAAAGGAATAAGAGGCAGTACCTGCTAAAGCAACTTATAGTTAAAACATTATTTCCAGCCCCAGCCAACCCCCCAAAATAAAAAGATTGCAAAACTGCAACATAATTTAGCTAATGCATAGTTAGGGAGTTAAGACTCCTGAAGGTTCCCTGAAAAATTTACTTGCCAAAACAAGTTTTAAACTCCTGCTTACAAACCCCAAATCAGCTTTTTACAGTGTGCAAGTAATGAGAGGGATGTTGCATCATGGCTTTGGCCAGATCTCACGGTTTGCTGAAAGGGGAAGACTCTTTACTCTCTCTGCTGACTGTAGGCCCTCTATTTATGAAGGCTCTGGCTGTAACAGGCTGTGTAGAACAAAGCCTGCTGACTAAAAGGTGTTTTACTGATGAATTAATAAGCTGCATTGGCTCAGATAGAGTCTGACCACAACCACAGCAGGTACGAAGAGATGGGATACAGGAGGCTGGGAAAGAAAAGAGTGGGGAAACAAGAAGGACCTCCCACTTCTGGCCATGGCAAGCTGTCAAACCAGCTTAGCTGTACTGTTTAACTTCAGAAATTGTGTTGAGAAGCTTTGCTTGCAAACCAAGTGTCGAATTAAGGATTTTTCTGAACAGAGTTTAAGTTCAGAATTCTGTTCAAATTTGAAGGTGGTCATATGATCCTGTTGTCTAATTACTGTTCAAACCATTGAAGTTTTAAACTTGGGTATCATCTCTATATTACAGTTTTTAAAACTTCCCTTTGAAATACAATACAATAGAACAAAATACAAAGACTTAAATACCCTCAGTCAGTTTTGCAGTAATCTTACCATGCCCACTCAGATGAAAAGTGGCAGATCAACAGATCAGTTTACTATGATTTTAGCAGTTTCTTAAACCCTAATCCAGCATTCTTTTAGCAATGCCACTGGCAGTGTTCAGTATTCTAACAGGCATAAACTGGGGATTTTTTGTTTTCTGGAAACATTTTTCTTAATCTGAGACTGAACACATATTTGAAATGCTTTTGGCAGGCCAACTATCAGTATATACCTCTGTATTAACTAGTCAAGATTCTTACAGAATATGAAAAATAATTGGCTGTAGGCCACATAAGAGCTGAATTAAGTTGATTGTGTTTACCTTCTAGATCATACCTTGACTGCCCTAACCTACATAATAGTAAATGATCAAGCAGAGGACGCTGTATGAAAGGCTGTAAGAGTTAATGCAGTAATGACAAAATCTAAACTGAGCAAATAAGTGGACATTTACTATTCGACACGTGTGAAGTAATGTTTCTATTGACAAACACTGCTACTGCTTAATGTTCCTATGGACTGCATATTTTCTTCTCAGTTTTTTTGAGCTGCAATTCAAAGCAAAAGACTCAGATTTATATTTTTCTAACAAGTTGAAATACTTCTTTTCTCCTCCTGCCTCCCTGAGACAAATTGTACAGCAGTGCAGTTGCAGCAGCAGTTTGTCCTCTTGCCTTGGGTGCATTGAGCAGTCACTGCCTAAGAACATTTTCAAAGATGACCTAGTTCTGGGTGATATATGAAGAAAAATGCGTGTTTAAAAAGGGAAAGAATATCTATGAATTCTTCAAGGCTTCTATCACCTCTGTATTATGAAAGTCTCCTATCTGATTCCCACATGTCATTATTATATGTATATAAACATATTTTATATTTAAAATTGGATGTGTCTATTATTCTGTGGTTTCCTTTGTAGTGCATATGAACTGTGAGACTTTCTACTGTTTGAGCATGCCTTCTATATTTTTTAGATAGATTTACTTGTTTTGATACTTTTCTTCAGGGTAAAAAATTCAAATTGGTCCAGAGAGCACACAACCCTGGGGAAAAAGTCTAATCATTGAGCAGAATTTGACTGTCATCTTCCCAAGACATTAAGGAGAATTATTAGAGTTAAGTTGAAGGAAGCAAAGAGAAGAAGGCAAAAGATATGCAACTGTTAAGCAGAGATTTCTTATATAATGCTTTGTAAAACAAAAGCAAGAATCTCTTCATATGAAGTCAGTCAATATATGAATTTGCAAATCTGAATAGTGTTTATCAGCACAGTGATCCAACCATGAAAGTAGTCTGGGTGCAGCTTAATATTCGTCCTTCTACTATTTCCTGAAAATGTACAAATTAGTATGGATTATTATTTGAATGAGTGCATAGGAGAAAATACATTGTCAGATGTTGGTTCAGTTGAAAGCACTTAACATTTGATTTGAAGGTAAGACAGTCACTGTAGAGCACTGGTATGGGATACCATGCCACTACCATCTTCCAGAGCATTTCTTATCAGAGGTTCATAGTTTCAGGACTGAACCAAAATTCATCAAGGTATTATTTCTAGTTAAAGGCCTCACAGACTAATTTTCTACACTAAGCCAATGTGTGGTGTTGCAGAAATTGAATGGTAGTTATCTTCTGTTACTATAATTAGCCATGTGCAAAGGACACAGTCTCAGAATTTTCAAAATGAAAATGAAGGCAGGTATTACAAATAACCTTAAAACCTGCATTCACTGCATATCTTACCATGATGAAATAAAATGCATCTATGTAGTAGTACAAAGCACTAAACATGACACTGGCAATGCACTCTTTATTCTGAATTGATCCAGAGTCAGGAAGTATAACTGATTTGTATAAAAATAATGCTGATAAAGCATTTCCTTCTTTGCTTTAAATTCCAAGAGGAATTAACCCCTGTACTACTCAGGACTAGTAAATGAATTTTTACAGGCCCTGCTGGAGTTTTTTATCTGCTGACTTCTATTGAGTCTGCTTTGCAAGAAGCAATGGTTGAATGCAATAGATCAGCTGTGTCCCAAATGCTGCCTTCCGAACTGCCATCTGTATCAACTGCATACATGGTAAGAAATAAGAGATCTTTTGCAGGAGTGTGGTTTACATCACATCTGGAACCTTTGTATGATCTAGGAAAAACTCAGTCACTGGAGTTAAGCCATTGGAGCCTGCCACTGGAGTTGACTTGAGAGTTTTTTCCTGCATCCTTAGTTGATGGAAGCATATCTTCATCACCTTCCAAAGGCCCTGTCCAGCCTTTTGAATTGTAGCTAATATATGGTTTCACACTGTTTCCAAGTACGAGCAGATATCCTGAGTTTCTGAATCCTCACAAAGAATTCTGCCAATCATGGCTTTTAGTCATGTGCGTTCTGCCACTCATGCCATATCAAGGTTATCAGACTGGGGCATATGGATTGCAACTGTGTCCATGTGTTGGCATGTGTCTAAACACAGAAAGCAGTAATTATACACAGAGATTATACGCTTATTCTATGAAGTACTTGTAGTTCATAACCAACATATAAAAAAAAAAGTAAATACTAGGAGCCAAGCAGTTCTGAAGTCCTTGCTGTACTGACATGAACTTCATTTTATTAGGTTTTTAATGTGCATCTTTATGCAGACTACATGACAACAGCATAATCCAGATGGAAAGCAATTATGAAGGGCTGCACAAGGAACAACAGTTGCATAGATAGAGTAACTGAGGGTGCTTCAGGAAACATGAAGGCATTTCTGGGAGGGGTGGAGGAATGGCATCATAAAGGAGCATGTCTCTGCCAGGCAGTCATTCTAGAAAAGGTTCCTATATAATGCTGGTAGAAATATGAGTTACATTCAAATCAAATGTAAAAATATTAAGTGTATAATGGCATTATGGCAGGTGTGAATTTCACCCTATTAAGGCTGTTTTTCTTTGAAGTGTCACTTTCATTTGGGCAAGGGGGAGACAGTAATAACTATATGTCATGAAAGATGTGATATATGCATTCAATTTATATTTGTAGTACTACTGTGATAAACCTGTGATCTCTACAGACTTTTGAGCATTCTGTGTTGCTATATGCTCAGCTAATGTATGCGTTTTCGGATACCTGAAAGTATAGAAAAATATGAGCTAAAGGAAGAGGAAGGCAGACATGCTTAAAGGGAACAGAAAAAGTGTCAGCCTTCAGCCTACATTTAAGAACTTTGAGGGCACAGAAGGGTGAGGAATGAAAATATGTGATCATGCATTTTGGTGAGCTTGCTATCCAAACACTGTTACCTTGGTTGAAATAAGATGTATTGTGATCTAGGAAATAGATTAGGAAACTGAACTGTCATAGTTTTATCATTTAAAATTAGATATTGAGGCCATGGAAGTGGTTCAAACCCTGTATCTTATCCTCTAAAACGGTAAAGAAATGAAACAAATAGATCCCTGAATTCTGATTTTCCTTTGTGTATACACAATGCTCTTGAAATTACTCAAGGAAAGTGGATCAGATAGACTCCTGACTGCTTCACCCACATACTGAAGTTTTTATTTCACATTGAAAATGAAGGACATAACTGGAGCTTTGTAAGTTTGAGAGCTCCAATAAACATCCTTTGCCTCTGCTTCACAGCTGTTGCACAAAGCATCATGCCCATTGCCAAGCCCAGCTCCCTGTTGAAATATGACAGATGCTTTTCGTCTTCTAGCCTTGATTGTATTCAGGACAAATAAAGACTGAAGAGCAAATTCTATATTAAATAACAGCACTTGACAACAAATACTTGTTGCCAAACAAACAGAAACTGTGGACTTGAAGAACTGCTTGCTTAATTATCTCTGTTCCTGAAACAGACTTAACACTTCTTGTTAGTGAACATACATTTTATTTTTCAGCTGAGTCTGTATAATCCTGCCTGCATAACCCATGTATTGCCAGTCCCTTGAGATTCTTTAAAGAAAAGGATGTTTTCCTTTCTACATGGGGGAAAAAGCAAGCCTATCTTATGCAACATATTGTCCATATAACAATGAAGAAGTTACTCTGTGAATCTGTGTGTATCTAGTGGTTTTGTAAACACCTTTGAGCATAGTATTGACAAAAGCAACTAATTCCAGTAAAAAGGTATTGCTTCATATGAAATCTTTGCAGAGCTGTGGAATACATTCCTCCACCCTGGTTGCCAAGGCTATTTGCACACTGGAGCTTTGGTTGCTACTATAGATAAACTGCTCAAATAAATGAAACTGGCTGTTGTTTAACACCCACTAGATCTACTTCTACATATATATGGTCACAACCTCCTTTTTCATCTCTCAGTATATGGTGACTATTATGGATACTGTTGTTCTTTTGAAGTAATGCGATTGCATCCTCAAATGCATTGTCTGTCTCTTCTACTGTTTTTAGGCTTTTGCAACCAGATTATAACTCTTAAAGTATGGGTCCTTCCCCATTGCTTTTGAGCCTACATCATAATCATGTGTACTTCAACTTTCATTCTCAGAAAAGCATAAGTAACAATAAAGAAATTGATACCCAATATTTACTTACTTTCCTGTAGCTGTCTGCCTGTAAATATTTTCTTCTTTAAAGAAATCCTGAAGGAAACATGCATGTTGATTTTCTGTCCTTTCTTTTAATGGTTGTGATTATAAAACATTTTCATGTCCAAGAGCTGGATGATTCTGGTTAATTTTCCACAGCACACGATTACTCACACCTACTGTGCCTTATTGCTGCGTTGTCTTGTGCTGACTGTATAGTATTAATGATTGCTACTACCCATCCAAACCTTAGAAGCTACTATAATCTGTAACATGTCACAAAAACTCTAAGAAATACTCTAGTGGTAATCTGAAGTTCTGTTTGTAGTATGCAGTGGCAATAAAACAAAAGATAGTTTTATATTCTGAATCAGGAGGAAGAGTAATGTTGGAAGTCTGTGAAACTATGGGAATGATTCATCAGTGATAAGGTTTCTAATATGAATGTTCTGTATGCTTTAGGCATTTTTAGGCAGCTTAAGTTTCGGCAGAGAGTTCTGTGCTTTGATTACTTTTTTAATATTGCTAAATGTGTGTGTTTAAAAACTGATTCATTAAGTCTACTATGGGTAAAAAAACCCCTAAAACAGCAATGAGCAAAATAAACAAGAAAAACAATCACAGATCTGTATAAATACTGAGCATCAACAGGACTGACAAATATTTTTATATAATAATTTAAATTACAGATGAACCAGAAAAAAAGGATGCAACTGATCTGGCAATTATATCAAGCTGCCTCAGAGCACTGAGAAGGTTGTTTACATATAATGAACCCCTATCCTGGCTGCTGCAGCTGCCACTCAGCTTACCATTACTCTAATACAGCGTATGTAGCAGCCCAGAGGGATTTGAGAGGAACCCACCAATTCATTTGCTTGTAGTCACAAAGCTGCCATCAATGGAGGAGCTGGATTCCAACTGACTAAAGGGTAAGAAACATATTATCAGTACTCTCAGCATCAAATACTTCAAAAAAAGAGAGAAAATAAAAATGTGTCTTGTGGTAAACACTTGTCCCAGACCTTCTATGAACAATTTAATAGGAGCACAAAGGTGATGTGCACTGGCTTTGCCAGCCAGCCAAGATCTTAAGATGTAGCTGTTGATGCTTTTTTTACCTCTAATTATCTCTCTGGAGAGCAGGAGACTGCTCTTAAGGCTGCACTGTGCAAGAAGTGCTAAGTATGTTCATAAAGGTGTGGCTTAGCTCCCTAGCAGTTCTGTGGTAACAGGGGCGTAGTAAGCTACCCTTAAGTAAACAAACAGGCTTTGTGGAAATCAGAAGCTGAGAATGCAAGCTGTTCACATCTCTGATTAAAGCAGCTAATCTTTGATTGAAGGTGGTAGGATCCACCTTGTTTCCCTACACCCAACAAGTTCACAAGGGTTGGATAGCTTAAGCCTTGTGCTTTCAATGCCTGTGCAAATGAATGTTTTAATTTTGGGGAGATATATTGTGAGAATAAAAGATTAAATATATACGTTATTTTATCACAAACATAATGTTAAGAGGAAAAGCCTGGTATTGTTTATTAAAAATCTCATCACCTTATACAGAGTGTTCATCTTACACTGAGAGGTACAGAGCAGAACCCATAATACCAAAAAAAAGGCTCTAGACTTTGTTATTGAGACTTTTTTGCCTTGTCTTCCCCAAGGAAAATTATGTGCTTCTGCCAAAAGTTGACCAACACAAGTTCAACTATTGAACAAGGCGAAACAAATTGCTGGTACTTTCATCTGGCTGGCAAGAATTGAATTTATAGAACAGTGTTCCCTTCTTCAGGAATCTACATGGCAAAAGCACTTTTTTCCTCCTGTAGCTACAACCTCAGACAAGGATTCCTGCATATATGGAAAATAATCCAGAGATCTGAAGAGGCAAGACGACCCAACCTTCACAGTCACCACTTACATCTTTACAAAGTAGGTGTAAAATGCTACCCAACATGACTCACCTGTAACAGTGATAGCCACTCTGACTGCTGCAGTGACAGCTGGAGGTGTTCAGTAGGAATTGGCCATAGAAAAGCTTGATGTGCCCTAAAGCCATGCATTCATGATACAGCACCAATACCCTTCTTGTTTTCCAATTCCCATGAGTCATTTTCTTGGTTTTCCAGGATAACTCTCTGTGGGACCAGCCTCTGAACCAAATGAGAAAATGAATCCATCTAAAGGAATCCTATCAAAAGGAAGTGGGGTGGTGTTCTGTTTGGTTTTAACTGAATCAGATACAGATTTTCCAAAACTGGATTATTACTTCAAAGCTGATTCACAATGTAGCCCACAAACAAAAGTGCTGAAGTATCAGAGGGGACAATCATAGAATAGTTTGACTTTAAAGGGACCTTCAAAGGACAATGAGCAGAGGGTGGGATGAGCATGAATAGCTGAGGCTAGATGAACAAGCTATGCCTGAAATTTATATTTATGTCAAAAACACTTGATTATGAAGCCCACAACTGAAGAACACAGTTTGTCATATGTGGCAGGCCCAACAAACTCCTTACTATTCCCATTTCATCACTGGGGGTATGTTTATAGTGCATACTATGATATAATCTACCTGGAAAAAAATAATGAAGGGGTAGACTGGACTTCACTGCCTCCCTGCTCACACAAAGAAAGCACTAGAGAATGGAAAGGAGTGGGTGAAAGTTCAAGTTACTTCCTAGATACCTGTTTCACCCAGAGTACTATCAGTATGTTCACTGTAGTCACTGTGTAGCTGCTCCCAGGATGCGTATGCCCCAAGGCTCTTTTTCTTTTCCTGACCAGCATATATTTCAGTGTAGAAAAGACAAAACTGTAATGCACATTAACTATGTCACACTCTGATTGAATAATTACTTTGGAAAACCAATAAATGACTGAACACAAGATGACATTTCCTGTCCAACAAGGGTGTGCCATATTAGCAGAGGATTGTGGAAAGGAGGTGTGGTAGTACTGGCACTTGTAAAATAGCTCTGTCATGGTACGTTATCACAAGTCCAACTTACTGGGAAGGGAAAAGGCAGAACTCATTGCACCTGCTTGCCATGTGCTTAGTTATTATCTGTGTTTATAAAGTGGCTATTAAGTAATAAAATGCACTGAACGGCATCATCCACCATCTCAAGTTTAAAATTTCTGCAGAATGCTAAAGGGAAGAATCTAGGTAAAGCTCTCCTCTTCTTTTGTGTGTGTGCTATTTTCATTTTTTTTCTTGAACACACTTATAGGTTGTGCAGTGTGTTCCTTTGAGATGTTTCTTCTCAGGAATTCAGATCACTCGCTAGTATCAGCCAGGTGTATCAGTAAGAACACTACTTCTATCCTCCACTGTATATTCAGCAGCATATAAAACCATCATCAGGACAAAGGAAGAAGGACATTTGCTCAACCAGACACAGAGGTTAAAGTGAAGAGAGAATTTGTTGAATAGAAACAAGAAAGTTTATTAGATTGAGAATCTGATGACTCTACTGACTTAACTGTAACTATGCATAATACAGTTCAGTGTAAACTATAGTATTCCATTCAAGCAATCATATATAGAGGTGCTGTAGAAAAAAAATGAGGTCTCTTTCCAAAACCTGTAGTTATCTTCTCAAGTTAGAAATGATAGAGTAGAAAATAGACTCATCTAATCTTCCTAGAAACTGACATATTAATTCTGCTACAGTCTGGTAATTACAAGTCAGACAAGACTTTTTAGAGGCCATGTGCTTTCAAAATAAGGTGATAAAAATGAAAATATTGTGTGACAGGCCTGATCCTTTGGGGAAAATTTTCCATCCTTGCAATTGGATAGAATAAGACACAGAGCATGTCTGAGATTCCCCGGCAGATACTATGGATGTAATAACTGGTGGTAGAAATGAATGGCAGCAAAATAATCAAGATGAAAGAAAAAGAAACCATTGAATGATAGGTCTCCTTTAATGTTTATTTTGGATTCACAGAATTGCATCTATCAGTTTATTATAAAAAATAATTCAATTAAATGTTTTTAAAGCACAAGTACTGCAACAGGTTGTTAAGTTTTGCTTAAGTTTTGCATTTATATTTTACTTCTGTTTATACTGTGGTGAGAAAATTATGTGTATTAGCATACCTGTGTGTGGAATAAGTTTAATTAAATTATAATGAAGAAACAGGTTAAATATCAGAGTAGCTAAATCAAATGGGAAAAAAGTATTATGGGAACACACCCTCCTTTTTTAACAGGGTATTTAAGTCAGCTGGGAGCTTGTGGTAAAATCTAAATAAAAAGCAAGAACTTAATAATTACTGCCAAGATACTCTCATGAGGCCAGTATCAACCAGATGTCAGCAAAGCTTGAGAAAATATAACTTGCATAAATTCCTCATTAATTATGTAATTTATACGGTTGTTTTTCATGGAACAATTTGGAGTTCCAGTACACAGTCTCTGTATTCACTCAATGATCAGTTCTTTCAACACTGCAATATCGCAGGATTGTCAGCTCTCAGTAAGAGTAGAGTATAGCATGCAGACTTTTTGATGTATGTAGTGACATTTACATTTCTTATGTTGCCTAATTGTTTTTTATGTTTGCATGCAAGGTGACTTGAGTTGGATACCCAAAGTTGCAGGTGGCTTTGGCTGTCTCACTTTAAAACATAAGTGATTTTGTGTTTCAGTGAACTTCTAAGAACTTTCTAGATCTAAGGTGTGAATGCCTTTATGTATGGGTATGTGGAGGGCAGAATATCATCAATTAATTGAAGGAGTGAATACAAAAATTGTTCTGCAAAAAGTTAAAAGGTTGCTGGGTTTCATTCCTGGTTTTGCTGTTCCAATGGCTGGAAGTCTCTGAGTTGGTCTGTTGAATACAAAGTATCTAAAGTATAAAATGGCCCAAACTAAACACTTCTTATTGACTTCAGGTGATCCCCATTTTCTGTTATGAGGAGTTAACCAATTGATCTTTTTACAAGAGGATAAAAGGTTTATCCTTTTGAATTGCAAGCATGCAAAGTGATTCAGTTTTTATTGTTATATATGAATAAGATTATTCTATTAAATTTAATTTAAATAGTAGTCAGTGAAAGCCAGCATTTTTGCTTTTAGCTATTGCAGTGAATTGTGTTGTCAGTCAGTGTATTTACTCTTTTCACCAAAGCATGGTAGTGGTGTTAGCAAGGGTGGTTATAGTGGGGTGGG
>JANRGW010042991.1:12316-34118 GCA_024733675.1 Psilopsiagon aymara | reverse complement strand
TGTGCCTCAGCATGCCTTCCAGGAGAATCCGCTCCAAGATTTTGCCAGGCACAGAGGTGAGGCTGACTGCTCTGTAGCTCCCCAGGTCATCCATTTTCCACTTCTTGAGAATGGGGGTTATATATCCCTTTATCCAGTTGTCAGGAACTTCACTTGGCTGCCATGATTTTTCAAATATGATGGACAGTGTCTTAACAACTTCATTTGCAACTCTTTCAGGACCCGCGGATGGATTTCATCTGGTCCCATGGACTTGTGTACGTTCAGGTTCCTAAGATGGTCTCGAAGAAGATTCTCTTCTACATAGGCCCAGTGTCTTCATTCTCACAGTCCCTGTGTCTGCCTTCCAAGACTTGGGTAGTGTATGTTTCACTTAAAAAGGACATTAGACTTCAAGCTGCCAAAATTCCTTAGCTTCAATTTACCGCAGCTTTTTCTGGGATCCATACTCATACTATTATAGTTGTCAGCAGCACAAGATAGGAGCTCGCAGTTGGTCACAGCCTCAGAAGAAGTGTTTAATGGTTTAGTACCAAGGTATTAAACAAAAGCAATTTGTTCCTTATTTTTCTCCTTTAAAATGGTGAAAGGAATAACAGTGAAACAATGGACAAAAATTTTAAAGTATGGCCTTGTATTCACTGTTTAGCAATGGACAGCATTGAAAAATATGTGCCTGTGGAATAACATTTTTTGAATACGGTTCTGTCCATGGCCAAGAATTCCCATGCTAATGACAGTGAAATCGAATAACCATGAGGAAATAAGCACATTTATCTTCATCTCAATTTTAGCTACTCCTGTGCATTCTTGAAGCTCAACATCTAAAATCATGACAGATAGGCTCTGCAACTTTTTACTGCTGTTGCTACCTCCATCACACAGTGAGATCAACATGGTCTTTTAGTTTCAAATAAACACTTTACTGTTCTAACATATTTTACAGAGATAATAAAAGAGACTCTACCTCCAGCTTTATTTTGCTCTTTCCAATGGCTTTTCTGTTAAAATTATAACTCATGTGTCCTGGAGAGGTTTTGTTTCTTTCCCAGCAAGCACATTTTCTATTCCCACAGCTACTCAATAGTGCAACTGCCATGTTACACCTCCCCTTTCATCCTTACAACAGGGTCAAACTGCTTCCAGAATAACACTTTGAATTTCAGGATATGGTGAACTCACTGGGAAACCTTATCTCTTGTCATGATTATGAATAGCATCTCAAATAAGTGACTTAGCAAGAGCTGAAAATGCAAAAATTGATGAACCTGTTTTTCTAATGCCTAAACAAGTCAATGATTTCCATGGGGCCTAATTTATAGTTTATGAAAACTTTTAACCTGCTATAGTATAAACAGCCAGTAATAAAAAATTCATTCATCATATACACTGGTAATTTGCATTAACAGTGAAGGATGCCTGACTGGCTCATTGTAAATTAACTGTAAGATTATCAAGCATTTTGCTTGATCTTATTTAATGCATAAACTAGGGAGGGCATAAAATGAGAAGAGAAGCAGAGGATGCTGATTTTTTTTTTTTTCTTTAATAAGTACATATTATTACTATGAGATACTTTCACATGTATTTTCAATATTCGGATGTAGTCATTAGCATTTATATCTCTTTTGCAGAATAAACCAAAACAGAAAGTTGTAAGATAATTCAGAATGCAAGTCCCAGTGTTGGAAAAATATCCCATGTTTTTGAGTTTCAGTCTGGTGTTTTACTTACTGTATATCATTGCACCCCATATAGGCTACATTACTTGAAATTATTGCTATTTAAATTTAAATGAAGCTTACTCTGAAGGTAGACTTTCATATGATTCAGATTATGCTGTGGAGCTCCACTGCGTATAAAAGACATAACATAAAATTAGATTAGATTACCCTATACTTTTAAATGAATAGCTTTTCTTAATGTAACTACCTAGAAAATGTGTAGTTTTACTTACCTTTTATTTGTTCTCTGCAAGATTTTGTTAATGAGTGTTTTTGGAAAAACAGATTTGATCTTCCTAGGTTTCTATATCCTGCACGTTTGCATGTTGTCCATAGAGTTAGCAAGTGTTTGTTTTAAGATTAGGGGCTTCATGACAGATTTTAATTCTATCCTTTCAGATACAGTTTTCATTGAATAGCTTGACTTTCAAAATCATTCTATAGGATTTCTTGGCAACAGTCACATGCACAGGTTTTTGAAAGCTAAGGCTTCTATCACAACTTTACTGAAGCCAAAAATGGACCAAACATGGTGCAACATAGAGAAGATTTGGTTCTGTTGCCAGCAGACAGCAGTTTTAGACTACAACTATCACTCATGAAACAGAAGTGTTTAAGAAAAAAATAGGCTAAATTTATAGAAGATTGAAAAGTAAACAGTAAATTAAAGCAGAAATAAGCTTTTGTACTTCGCTTATTTCTCCCTTTTGCTTGGAATAGTTTGGTATTTCTCCTGTGCTCATTGAATGCAAATTAATACTAACATCTACTTTTTCATAAGTTTTCTAAAATTGCTTTAACACACATTGTTTATCAAGTGCATGTATTTTTTCTTTTGCTGTAATAATTATTGAAGAGTAAATCAGTGACAGTAAGTGCTAACATAGGTGTTAATTTATTTCTTGAGAGCGTGCACTTGTGTGTATGTGCGTGAAATGTAGTTTGTAACCTAAACCTGGCAGGGGGAGCTGTAACACTTCTGAAATGTTTGTGAGCTTAACTTGCTGAGATTTCAAGCGAGATAGTTTGTTATTTCATAGCAAAAATGAAAGAGTAAAATCAAGGCATCGAACAACCAAATACACTTTCCTTACCTCATACATCTTTCCTTCATGTTCCAAAAGGAAGCCTGCTCTTTCTGAGTGGGGATTCTTTCTTAATTTCTAGTCTTGTTGTTCAGCAAAGTTAGAAATGTCTTTTCCTAGTGTTCATTATGTCCACATCTGGCATCAGAGCACCAGGTAAAAATCTACTCTGTACATTGCCTAGTTTATCTCATTTGGATTATCAAAAGCAGAAAGTATTTGAAAGATAGATTTGTGTATGTGCCAGGATGGAGTTGTATATGAAAATTAGAAATGGGATTTAATTTACAGGTATTGGTAAATAATACGGTTCTTCCAAACTCTAGGAAAATTAGAACTTGAACTTTGAGAGTTTGGACTGTTCTAATAATAGTCCCTTGAACATGAATAACTTTGAGGTAAGCTTTGCAGGGTGAATCATATTTAATGTACATGTTGCAATTCACATAGGAATCAATACGCAACTGCTTACTAAGATAGAAACCCAGACTAATTTCACTGGGGTCATAGCTTTTTGTGGTAGCAAGAGAAGTCACAGAACGCAAGATCAAACTAATGTTTAGAATTTGATTCCTGAACTTGTTTTCTCTCATATTTTAAACCATTTTAAATAGATTCAAACAATAACAGAAACAAAAGTGTTTAATGGGTATGGCTTATTTGTATACGCTGAATACAGTTCTTCACTCTAGAAGCATAAGCAAAACTATTCAGATTCAGATGGGTCCTTGCAGGAAAACACCATGCAAAGTAGAAAATATATGAAGACGTTCTTTGTTCCTCTTTGCATTGGTTGTCTGCAGACATTCTTTTCCCTCCTTTCTTTTCCTAGGCAGTCCTTGCAAAATTAAGAGCAAATTTTGCACATGTGACTTCTCACAAAGAATATTCTTAGGATGTTTACTCTTGTCTTCATATTGCTTGTGCGTTATATGAACAGCATCCATTTGGACTGCCTATTAAATGATAGCCAAAATGTTCTTCCCCTCAATTGCTTAGGTTTAGAAAAGTGGCTGTGTTGTAGTCCCACTAAAGATGTAAGTGCATCGAAATTGCAAGATGACAAATTGAACTGTATCCTCCGCTTTACTTTTGCAGCAATCTAAGAGCAGGACATGGAAAGGACAGCACTGAAAAGTTTGATCATATGCAGTATCAGGTGTGTTTTCACAACCACTTAGACTACAGAAACATCCTGCATCCCACACATATCACATGGCAAGAAAATAATGCGAATGGAGCAAATACTGGAGAAAATATGGGTTTGAGATCTTGCTTCTTCACTTCCTCTACCTTTTTGTCCTAATGGGTAGATAGGAATTTGCTCTGCCTATGCTTTAGGACAGCAGAACACCGGTGAGCAGCTTTGCAAAAATCTGAATAGTGGGACAGCTTGAGCTCTCTACTTCAGCAGGTAAAACAGGCTGAGCAGTACTCTGGCTTCAGAGATGGTTTGTGTCTGACAAATCTGGAGTACAGGAAGACCTAACCTGTAGCCTTCCATACACAGGCTACATTTTAGAAACATTTCCTTAAATTTGAGAAAGTTACTTTTATTTTAGAAGAAAGTGAAGATCATCACCTAATCCCTTTACCACAGCTGCTGGAACTTTAAGAAGAACAACAAATATCACAACAGTCCTAAAGAAAACAGTGAGAGCTAGCATTTCTGCTGCTGGCAATTTGAATTTACGAACAAAGTTCAGGCAAACTATTGGTTTTAGTCTCATTTTACATTCAGGGCAGTGTTGATTTTTGAGCACTTCTGTGGTGTGACCTAAACAGTTTTTATTATGCTAATCAGAGTGATTATACCTTTGATGCATGCTGTAGCCCTTGAGCTTTTGCACCCAGCTTGATTTGGTTCCCTAAGATTCAGGTAAGAGATCAGCGTTTACCAATCATCGCAATAATTATTTGTATATGGCAAGCATACAAGCCTCTGTAGACAAATATGTTGTCTATATGAAGCCATAAATCCGACTGCATTTTTGCACTCAGGTGAGACACAAATTTTAGACTCTCTGCTTAAAGTGCTTCTCTGTTTTCCAACAACTTTGATTAAAATGAAAGTTGGGTCTGTGATAAGGACACTAAACACAGAACAGGAGAACTTGGTGTTATTTCCAGTTCCATTATTGGCCTGAGAGGAAAATCTATAGAGGTAATTTTATTCCTCGATACCATCTTTCTAGTCCAATTTTACTGATTTAAAATGTAAATTGGAAATTATTGCTGTCTTTAGACAAGGATGTACCCTTAGATCTAAGCACAGTAAATTAAGAAGTGGGTGTGCAAGGGAAATATTTGTACAACTGCTTACCAAATATCCATACACAAATGCCCATTTAAATTTGTGAATTCTGAGCTTTATTGACTGTTAATCTATTATTTTGTTTTTTATAAACAAGAATAGTGTCCTATGCTGCTGTTTGGGAGGAAATTTCCTGCATGCTCCTGATTCTTTGAATAAAATATTGGCTTAAAAAATAATACTAATTTCCCGTGAAAATATTAAGAATTTGAATATGCATTTTTTTATAGAGCATCTCAGCTCTTCATGTTACCACAAAGTGTTGTTGACTTGGAAGTTATATAAAACAAAGACTGTCAGCATAAGAGCTCAACAGTTTCTGTCATTCAATACTGAAAAATAACAGTTTATTAATAAAAAACCCACGTTCCTTTAAGTCTGCATGTTTCCTATTCATCTTTACTAAGGAGAAGAGAATCTCTCCTTCCTTCCATCCCCTTTCAGGCTAATGCTTTACATTTGGGAGAGGTGGGCAGCTGTGGCTCTTTAGTAGCTGGAGTGCTGGTTGTGCTCTTTTCACTCTTGGGAGTACTCTTTAATTTTTTTATACTTCACCTTTTTGTATCTAATAGGGAATGTGCTCTCCCAAAAGGGAGAAGATACAAAGTCAAATTTTCCAGAACTGGAGTGACTTAGAAGTGTAAGGCCTTTTGAAAGGTATTATTGAGGGAAAAATCTTTTGTGTTTTGGAGCTGTGATGTTTGTGTGGGGTGAAAAGGGGGGAAAAGCTATGGATGAGGTTGTAAGGAACAGCTGTTAAGACTGACAGTTGAAACTAAAAAATAAGGAAATAATGAGCAAAATGTGATATGAGTTCCAAACAGGGCAATTGTTTGTTGGGGGGAGGGTGGTGGTGCCTCCACATTGAATTAATTTAAGCCTGCTTTATGAGTAAGGAAAATTAGTGCTACTGAGGATACAGTCCCTTTCTAGGGCAGTGTATAGTTTAACTTCTGTACCTTCAGTGCTTGAAGTCTGAAGAGTTGGAATTTAGTCAGAGAGTAAAAGAAGCATCTGCAATATTCAAAATGTGAAGCAATTGTGTTTGCAACAGGATTGCAGGAGAGGAAAACTCAAGGGAAGGACAAATTCAGACAGCTTTCTGGAGGTACCAATAAGCTTTTTCATGCAGAAGTGCTGACTTTTTTTCTTTTCTTTTAAATTTGTTTGCAGTTTCGTTGTTAATTTATCTTCTCACTTGAGGCCTCTCTGCTAATAACATATAAACCAAAGTTTCTTGGGAAGGAATGTCAGCAGCTCAATATGTTTCCCTAATTCTTGTCCTAAACTGTTATGAGCTTTTGCAATATGCTGCGAAACCTGTAACACAGTCTCCTGTGAGACAGTCGTATTTCAATGATGGTTACAGTGATGATTATCCACATGCTGGGGAGATCTGTGTATTGTGCTTCAGAGTTATGTGATAAAATAAATCTTACATCTTTACCATTTTGTCAAAAGTACCTCTAATCAAACTTCTGAGCAATCATGAGAAACCCCAAACTTCCACTTTGTTGTGTGTTTAGGATTTCTTTTGGTTTTGTTTTTTTAAGTGAGGCCCTGAATCTAAAGTAGATTACTTTTGATAGGAAACCTTTGTACCTGCAGGAAGGTTAATGATTAGTTTGGGACAAGCAAGATGTTTGTGAATCGATAGTAACTAATTTACTAGTATTAGAAATAAGAAACTTGTCATTACAGGAAAAGAGATGCTCAGTGGCACATTTTAGCATTGCCTCTTTGTGCATGGTGGCCCGATGTATGGGCTGTAAAAGTAAGGCATATTTGATTGATGATGACTGAGTCGAGTTCATCTAATGGCTCTTGAAGCTTACAATCTATCATCTCCTGATTAATTCAGGCATCAAATTCACAGCTGCTAACTACAACCACCTATGCCAGGCTTTCTCTGTGCTATGAGATGCAGGAAGTATTATTAGGTCCATTTAGATTGTATCAGCCTGCAGTGACAATTACAGTAAGGTGATCAACTACCATGTGATCAGTTTAACAGCTCTTGTGGATATTCTGGGTGGGTCACCTACAGTTATGCACCCAAGTTTGAGCAAGTCTCCTAAGGCTCCCTTAATAGACGTGGAAATACAATAGGTATCTCCAGTGTGTGATTTTTATTACCTATTTTAGACACCCACATCTTGGGATAAGATAAATTGCTCTCTGGAGAGGCTGGTTTCTCTGTATTTATAATAAAGGGAACTGAGGGTACCTGCCTCAGACCTTGGGCAGATGGTGCCTAAATTAGAGCAGATGAATCACACCTTTGCTATCACTCAGGAAAAGTAAAATAGGATTAGCCTCTTCATTTGGGTGGCAGAAGGGGAAGGAAGGAAAATAAGAACAGGGAATTAATGTACTTCCGTATACAATGGGAGAGTTCCAACACTGTCAAATAAAAAGATGAGTGGTTTATTTCACTTAAGAAGCTGGTTAACATTTCCAGATCAGCAATAGCTTAATCAGAAGAAAAGTAAGGAGCAGCTGAGTGTGTAATTAAAGGCAAAAAAAGTAAGAGAAAGCAGATTCTTGCCCAGACTTAATTTCCCTCCCAAGGCAACCATCAGTCATTTGAGAAAGAGAGCCCTTTAAGCTCTTTAATAACCCAAATTCATGACTATTTATTCTTAGCTGGTGTTTTTTGTACAAAACTTTCAAACCTTTTCAGAAATGGGGGTATTACCGCCTTCAATATATATTGGGAAAAACTGAGGCATAAGAGTGGCTATAACATGTCAGAGATTATATGATTAAGAAGTATTGAATTTGAAATGGGAATTCAAATATTTTACTCCCAGTCATTTGACCTAAACTGGCTATTGCTGCTTTTGTATCTTTCTTCTATCTCCACTGTCAGATGCACAGTATGTGCTTGTTGTCATGGAGGTTTTAAATAGCATTTTGGAATGACTCTGAAACTTTTTAAAGGCTCACCTACTTTTTTCGAGAAGGCCATGGAAAGAATTCAGCTTCTATTGACAATAGGAGCTGCTAGTTGAAGGCAATCAAAGTATAAAATTAACTACTGAGAAAGTAGTGTGGAACCACTCTGAAATGCAGCTACATTGTGTAGAGGGAGAGAAAAGTTTCTGGAAAAACTGTATTTGGGGGCATTTATTTTTTGCCGTCTTTTATTTTTTAAAATAAGTCCAGTGACACTTCATCAAGATGAGGTCCAAGATTCATGTTGCTATTCTTTCTACTGCAAACTGTTCTGTAACTGAAGACCTAGTCCTGTTCTTACAGATTTAGGCTAAAGGATGTTTTTAAGAGCAAAATAAATTAAATGTGATTCACACTAGTGTCAACAAATATCTGCAATTGGCATTTGGGATAATTCTGCAGGTAGCTCCTCTAATTTTAAGAGCCGTGTCCCCTTAGCTTAATGGGAGCACAACCAATCAAAATGACACTGAGAACTTCATATAGATTTCTACCACTCATGTCATAGTGGTTCATATGAGAAATGTGTATGCATAGGCAAGTTTCACTGTCCCAAGAGCAGAGCTCCTGCACTCTGAACTTAGCATCTATTTGAGATCAGTAGTCACAGGATTGTTATTTTTTTTTTTTTGTTTTCTTTTGCTTCTCAGAAAGACACTGACTCTCTGGTCCTGAAGGCAGTAAGAAGTGAAAGAAAACTGAAGTCAGGATGTATTGAGGCAGCAAAACACTTCAATATGTGTGATTCCTAAAGCTGTTGAGAGAGACCACAGAAAGACAAAATATGTTAGAACCTGATTTTATGTTATGCAGCTTGTTCTAGCACTTCTATTTTGTTGAAGATGCATAAAAGTACTTAAAAGTACATCTGTAACTCAAAACTAAATTATGAAGTATGTGCTAGAAACACCAGATATTAATTGAAGCACAAATGTAATTAGAAGGGCCAGAACTTTGTAAAAGAAAATCTAGGAACTGCAAGTATTGCTGTCTCAAAAGAAATCCTTTCATTTCAAACTCCAAATATGAAGTTTGGTAGAACTGTCAGAAATTTTGGAGGGTAGTATGTATGAAGTGATACTTACCTGATCATTGTTTTGGGGGAGGAGAACTTTTCTGTAGTAGTTAGTGCTCCAGAAATAAAAATGAATGAAATGGCATGTTAAAATTAGAATTTTAAGTGGACTCTAAAATCTGACAGAGGTCCTAAACAGAGACCTGAAATGGCATGTGGGCAGCAATGCCACAAGAGGGTCTACAAAATTGCTCTTCCAGAGCACCAGTGGCTTCAATTGCATGTACTATAGACCTAGAGGTCTGTAAGTGAGCAATTACACTGCAAGATGAGCAAGGGCACCAGGACATCCAGGTCATCAAAGGGCAAGCTCTCGTGCTAAGTGCTAATACATTGATGGTCTGAGGTCTTGTTGAGATGTTTTGGAGGAACAGATGTCAAGCCAAACAGGCTTTTCTTTATAGAAAGAATTAAATTTTTTACAGCTCTGGAAGTCCCTGTTGGGTCGCTTTCTAAGCCAATGAACTGTTTATCCCCAAGTATGTTAGTGGAAACAGCATTTTTGTGTTCTGATTCCATGAGATCCTGAGTTACTTTCCACTTCTATTGAAATCATTAATTATGCTCAACATTTTTCAAAAAGGATTAAGCCTTTTATTTCATTATTTTCTATTTTATTTTTAGCTGGCATTATCTTCATAGAGAGAATTCTTAAAAACATCATCGTTTCCCTTGTGATAGTGAGGAAAACTTTTTTAAAGAGTTTTGATTTTCATTCTAAATTAAACATCAAACTGAGGAAAAAAAGGATCATGTTTTTATTTTTTTAAATAGACAGATGAAAGATTTTGTTATTAATAATTGACATGAAAGCCTTTCGTCTTGAACACTGGAGTATGTAAACCTCAATAAAATCCTAAAAGTGCTTTTGTAGAACAAGAACAGTCACAAAAATCTGAATAAAGCCACCTTTTCAAAGAACATGATGAGAAAGGGGAAAACTCTTAGATGTGCAGAGCAACACATTTTACATTCATGCCCTAGTTATTAGGATGCTTTGAAGTATTCACTGTTATTGAATACAGTGTATACTGTAATTCATTTAGTGCCTTCATGTGGAGCTAAAAACTTCTAGCCAAAGTGCTTTGGCTATTTTTGTGAGTATAAGTATTTGGATGCAGGGATAAAAATGGTGCTCCAGCCTAAATCTCATGTAGTTCATATGGCTTGACTATAGAAATTATCCTAGCAAGGTTTGAATGAAGCTATAATAAAAAATGCTTGGGGGTTGGGTGGCGGGGGTGGTCAGGAGGTGGATTCTTTTTGGGTTTGGATTATGTTCTTGGTTCTTTATTGCAAAGCAAAAGAAAATAACTGTTTACAGTGTGAAGCTAGCTTCCAGAAGATGATACAAATTGAAGATCTTGTCTGTCTACAGAATAAAACAAAATCGTGTTGTAATCCAGCACAACTACATTGAAACACAACTGGTTAACTTTGCTCAGGGCAATTTTAGGGGTAGATTCCAGGCTATATCAAGACCATAAACCAATACTGCCTTCATCTCAGTAAGATGTGAAGCAGGTGGCATCTCTTAAATAACTTGTTCTTGATTGGTTGTTCTCATCTCCATAGGAAGCAGGGATGCTGCATTATCATACATGAGAAAGCAACACTAAAACTCATTACTGACCCAAACCTGCTGTTTTCTCACGTTCAGTGAACACTTATAAAACTACCCACAGGAACTTGGTAAACATTGAGTAACTGTCCATTAGATGAATATTCCTTGGAGTTAGGGTCTACTCATCCCTGATAGCTTTTTTTCTTCAAACCCATTTCCTTACTATCCTCTAATGTATCCCAGACATGGTCTACTTCAAGAGCTGACAACAGTATTTACTGCTCTGTCTCTATTCATCTCTTTTTCTCTGCAGAAACCCTCTCCCTGCCAGGTGTTAGAGTGCTTGCCAATACACAATTGATGTGTATGTATTTGTGTGGACATACTTTCTGATGTGCTGAGATTATGGCATGTATTTTTTCCAAGGAACTGAGTAAATGTCATGAGATACAAACTCCATATATTTTTGCTGGTGATTCATTTCAGCTGGTGTCCCCAAGTAGGAATGTGTGCAGTCCATAACAAGCCATTCAGATCTACTGATCAGGTCTGTTTTACTGGGTTTCTTTCCTCCAGATTGCCTATGACTAATCTGATATCAGTCTTTGTGTACTACACTGAAAGCAGTTCCTATGGAAGTGAGCATAATGGAGCAATCATTTGATTTCATGGGAACTGCAAGTAGCAGTAGCACAGAGAGAGGATAGAAGTCCCTTTCCACCAGACGCTGAGTGTCTCTAGTAGTGCAGAAGAAAACCAGCATATTCACTCTGCTCTGTCTCTTTATCCTTGGATAACAAAACAGAAGGATTGGCTTATAGCTTGTTTTACTAAAATTCACTATTGCCATGTTCAAGCCCCTATTGTAGAAGTGGCAATACACTTTTTTCTCACTCTGGGATTGCCTAAATTTATTCAAAATAGTGAACAGACAGATAAATTGTGGGGTGCAACAGATTATTTCTTTTTTTACATCAGTTTAAATCTGGATTCTTTTAGATATAATAAAAGAGCATGTTAGTAATTTCTTAGTTATTTCCCTAGTTATCCACAGTAATTTCTCAGGCAATGCATCTGATTTGTTGCAAGCCTGGAGGGGAAGAAAGGGACCCTTCAGGTTTGTTATTTTTTTTTCCGGGAAATGGGGACACATTATTATTTTTTTTTTTTTGACTGTGGCCTTAAACATACTACACAAAATGAAGCATGTATTTTTAAAGCTGTTTGAATTATTGTGTTAAATAACTGAAACAACAGCCTTTCATTTTAAGAGCATTGTGATTTCAAAACTGTTAGACTTCAAGCACAGGGAGTAACTAAATGCTCCCATAATATTGTTATAGAGGCATTTTACCAGAAATACAAAGGACAAACTTCTTCAGTACACCTGGCTCTACCTCTGAAAGCTTACGGATATTTTCTGCCTAGGCCTTTAGTTCACATCTGGCACTAGATTAGCAAAAAAGTAGGAAGAAATGTGAGAGGAAAAGTTTATTTGGTTTGTAGAACTTTAGCTATTCTTTTGTTTTAGACGTTGAGTGCACATGTACATAACGCAACCTTTTAGTAGTGAATTGGGACTGAGAAGTCCCTTCTTCCCACTCAATTTCCATCTTCCCCACTCACTCCTATGTTGGCACTTCAGCTAGCTGATCCTGCAGTACTAACGCAAGAATTGGAAACACCCTTTCCCCCTGACTTATTTATTTATTTATTTAAAAGGGCTTTTCCTTCCACCCAGATTTCTTCAGGGCAATACAGAAGGACCATCTCCATTATATGCAAGTAAGCTTGGTACCAAAAGAAAACTTCAATGGATGTCTCTGCATATATGGAAAAGATAACCAACTTTAATGAGTAGGTAACTGTTTTGTACCTTTTTTCCTTTTGTTGACTATATGTACCTTCCAGATGGTAAATATTTTCAGTTTCTATTTTTGCCCTTATTTCAAAAGAGATTTATAGATTTCAGAGGAAGCACGTTTGTTTTCCATTATACCAGTTTAAAGTTTCTGAAGAAGTGTGAGTGCAAAATTTGGCTAATAAAACATAATTCTGTGTCTATGGTACTTATTGCATGCACTCCCACACAAACCAAGGAACTTCAGTAAAGCACCTCTTGAACTACTTTGGCACTAACATATGCTGTTGGGCCCTTTGGTTTCATCTATACTAGGAGGTTTCTGAGAATTGTTTACCCCAGCATTTGTACAAATGGGAACTTAAATCATTAATTTATCAAATGGCATCTGAATTCTCAATTTCTGCTTGATCTAGCTCTCTCTGGATTTTTTCATGTCATCCATCCAGCGTTATAACTTTTTGGTGTAATGTACTTTAAATAGGTTAACATTCCACAGTTTAGGGAAGATTTTGGAGAGGCTTCCACCTACTGAATTCTTAACTAAGACTAAGGAATCAAAATTATTCCTTCTTAAATACTTTACAAGCTTACTTAGAAAAACAATAACTCTACCAGCTTAATTTGAATAGTTCATAATACTGACCCTGAATGGATACTCTTTTGCAGACTGATTCCAGGTTCTTCAGCCAAACACAAGATTTCTACTACTGCTGCTAATATAGTAGGACCACTAGGTTGGAGATGAAGGCAGGGAAGGGGTGGCTGGGGAGAAGGCCTATGCTGATCCCTTTTAATTGTGCACCTCATTTAACTGCCTTCCACTTCTCAAATACGCAGGCCTTTCTTCTCCTCCCCATCTCTCTGGTGGGGTATGGGTATAGCAGGTTTTTTTTCAGCTTTTGATTACATCTATGTTGTATTTTCTGTTGGTGTGAGGGTTTTTTGTTCTGCTGTTGAAGGTTTGTTGCAGAGTTGTTTTTAACCCAGACTCTATTACTGAGCTTTAGCATGGGCTATCAGCCATTCCCAGATGCCAAATTGGGTCTTTGGTGGAAGGCAGCTGGTGCTAACCTTTCTGAACCAGAAAATTTCACAAGTACCTATCCTATGACAGGTGGAGACATTCTTTGATCTCTCTGCTCAAGGAAAATAACCTCAAAGCCCCTCTTCATCAGCAGCTCAGGCAGGCATCTGCAGTCAGGAAGCTGACCAGGAGTGGAGTGATGCACAAGCCACATCTGTTCCATGCGCCGTACAAAATAGAGCTGCTGTGCCCCTCACCTGAGAGGTCAATGGGAAAGGCTGAACTTTCCTCCACAACTGTCATTTGTCCCAGGAGGTCAAAGTAGCAGCAGTGCCCCTCTCCATTCTCCTTCAAGAGGGCAAATGGTGGTCTCTGTTAAACTAGGGCTGCTGGGTGCATCCCATTGGGAGCTGAGCAGAGGACATGCATGTATTCATTCAGTCCTGCTTGGAAGTGGTGGTTAAGAGCTGCAGAGGGACAGAGGCTCTGAATCAGAGGGTATGGTAGCCCAAACTTAGGAGTTAAATATAGGCAAGTGAAGGTGCAGGTCTGGGCTTTCTCTGGTAGTCTCCTCAGACATTTCACAGGTGCATTTGCTGTATTACATTTATGTTTCAAAATTCATCTTCTGATGAAGCAGTAACCTCTTCTCCCCTCTGGCATTTCCAAATATGAAGGTTTTTTCTTAATCTTAGATGTATGACCTGGAATCGTGTACATTGCGTATATTTTCTGTGAGTATAGTCCTCAAGGATACCAGTGCCATGCCTGCATTAGCAAGTAGCACTGTGCAAGAGGAGCAGACTCACTGTGTGAAACAGCTTGTGCTGAGGACTTCCATGCCCTAAGCCTTTTTTGCAGAGGAGGCAGAGGAGAACTGGCAGGAGGCCTAACCTGGTCCTATGAAGCAAAGACCCATTATCAACTTATCCTGGGTTCAGCAGTAGCAGTCATTTTTCTCCTTCTTGGTAGCTGGTGCAGTGCTGTGTTTTTGCATTTCAGCCAGGGAACAGCTCTTCCCCTGTTACTTCCCTTGTCATTATTATTACTGGCGGTAGCAGCAGTGGTCTGTGTTCTGTCTTAGTTACGGGACTGTTCTTATCTCAATCCGTGGGAGTTATATTCTTTTGATTCTCCTCCCCACCGATAGTTGGGGGTGGAGGGAGGGTGGTGGGGAGGAAGGGTGGGAAGTGGGAGAGACTGCGTGGTTTTCTGAGTTACAGCTGGGTTTAAAGCATGACACAACTGGACTGCTTCTTCAAAGTTCACTTCAAGAGGGCAGTAACTGTTCCAAATGAAAACAGTAAAGCAGATGCAGTCCCACCTCCTGTTCAGTATTTTGATTCTTTTGTATATTGACAGTATATTCTGAATTACTTGGCTCCCAGGAAATTTCAGCAGGCCCCTTTATTGTCAGGGTATTGAATGAAAATAAAGGTTGTTGCACTGTAGTCTGTAGAGAAAGTGTTTTCAGACAGTTACCCCTGCCAGCCCTGCTAATTCTTGTATTTTAGCTGCTTTCTATAGCTACTAGCTATATAGTCCTAACCCGTCTTCCCGCTTTTAACTAGAAACGTTATGTATAACACAAAATCCACTGCTTTTCTCAGTACCAAATAAATTGGGATCTGCCGCATTGCCCTTGTCTAGAAAATTTTGTCAAAGAAGGATGTCAAGTTTGTCAACTACTACCTTTAGCAAACCTGTGTTGCATTTTATCTTACTGTCTGCTTGTGTCACTGTTTTCTTATCCTGCATTTCTCTTGTCAAAATTCTTTACTTCAGACTTCTTTCCTGAAGCTTCATGTACTATTAAGGTCAGATGATCCAGCAAGGGAAAGAGCTATGTGCTTCTTCCCCATGTCTCAAATGCAGGTATGAAAGCAGTTTCTAATAGTGCATCATGCTGCCTGAATGTAGATACTTTTTGAACCCTCATGAAATAACTTGCTATTTCATGCCCTTGTTCTTTTCATGAAACTTGGGAAGACATTACCTAGTGTTTTGACACAGATGTTCCAAGCTCCTTTTTCTCCTACTTCAGATCTACCTAAGCTTACCACTTTTGTTAGCTATCCTTTGACACCAGGTTTGGTGATATGACTATTATTGAAAGCCAAAGTGTAGCTTATGAAAAATGTCAAATTATTTTCGGTTTCTCCTTCTTTACATAGCAGCAGCTTTTTTTTTTTTTTTTTTGTCCTCCTTTTGATTTCATACGGACAAATAATCAATTACTATTTATTTTCATTACTTTACAAAGTCTGCTTGACTCTGGTCGTTCTCACTTAATCCCTATTGTCAGTTATTCTTTGGTATAAATACCTTCTTCCACTTCTTGAAAGCTTTCCATTTCATTTTAGTACTCTTTAAATCACTGTTTCTAATCCTGTTGTGCTTGGAGCCCTTTTCAGTAATTCTTCTCTTGTGCAACATATAAATTCTGTCTAATTTGTGTGCTTTGAGGGGATGTAAGTGAAGAAAGCTTAGGTAGGCTGTCTGTAATTTCTTACCTGAAAAGGAAAGAACTGAAAAACCTGAAAAGTCCTGCTGATTTTACTAACTGGTTCATCAAGCTTCTCAGTCTTTTGAAACCAGAAACCTTAGTTACATATCAGGGAGGGAGTGGGGTTTACTTCTTGCAGTCAATTTGGATTTAATCAGCTTATTATCACCTAAGCCCCACTTACTTTCTAAAGTGGTTTGTAATTTATAGCAGCAAAGTATAAATAGCATCACCTGCTGTTAGCTTTAGGGAATTTCTGGCTATCCAAGGACTTCTGGAATTTTCTATAATTAGTCTAGTTTATCAACTTAATCAGCGCAATAATTTTGTATCTTTTAAAGAAAGCCAGTAACTGCAGCAGGTCTTCAGAAACAAAACAGCTTCTTTTTTTTTTTTTTTTTTTTTTTCTTCTAGTCAGAACCTGAGTGGTTTTGTGACCTGAAATGGCTCACTATTATTGCTGTTACTGGAGCAAATTTGCACAGATGCATTCACAGACAACAGAAAAACTTGTTCTGCCATTAAGAACAAATTACATTTAAGCCTTTCATGTGTTTTAGAGGCCTGAAAAATTGACCTAACAGGGAGAAATAGTGCAAAACTATTGAAAAGCTGAAAACTCAGTTGTGACCTGCAAGAACAAGAGCTAATTGGACTCTGATATTTGCATCAGTCTACATAGAAACATGGGAAAAAGACCTCTGAAAATGATACAGATACATAATAAACTATATCGCATCAGATCTATAAAAGTGTTTGAGACATATACATCACTTAGTTGAGCAAGATAAATTGATGTGCTTTAAGCAGTACATCTCAAGTAACTATTAAAAAAAAAAGCTGGGTTTCTTAAAGGAGCCTTGAGAGAATCCAAGACAGTGGACTGCAAAACCCACATGCTTAAGTCTCTTAGCCATGTTCTAGATTCAGGGCTTTAACACCTACATTTCATTCTAACCTCAATGCTGCACTAAGTGAAATAGAGCATCTGTTCGAGCTCTACATGGTACAATCAGTGTTTTTTCTTGTTCTTGAATTGTTGAAAAGGGCATGTTCCAAAACCTGATTGCAACCACAAGCTGACTACAAAGAAACTAGGAGGTAGTGAATAAGTAAAATGCAAACAAGCAGAGCTTTATTGTTATTTACACTGTTAATACTTTTGTTTGTTTGTTTGGTTTTTACTCAGGCTTTTTCTTTTTTGTTGCAGAAAGCCTGAGCAAGTTAAAAAATATGGTGGGAAGTTGTTGAGTTGGCAGTGGTATATGTATTTTCTAAACCAAACAATTTAAAGGCCCATTAAACAAACATCTCTCATTCTTGACATAAGATCACAGTGTTGCTATCTGCTTTTTAAAACCTGATTTACAACAGAAGGTGCAAGGTGGAATAAAAATGTGTGAAAAGCATCTGATTAGGGCAGTTGTAAACATTCTCTCTGCTAAAGAGGTGGGTTTTTTTATTTATCTATAGGTAATGGAAGAACCATGCTGCCTGCATGTTCTTTCAGTGGCATTATTCTATTCTGACTGGGCTCAAGCTAGAAAGCTACGTTTGTTGAATTGTTTACCTATAATTACTGTATGAATAACTCTTGCTTCAGATTTTCTCTCATCGTTTCTCAGATAATGTTGGCAATGATCTTATTTATGATGCAGAAAACACTGTATTTTTGTGCATATATTCCATTTTTATCTATTTATTGGTGACCCAAATGGTTTCTGATAGCTTTATTATAGTACCTAACAGTGATAGGTGCTTACTTGTGAGCCTGGAATACACTAATCTTAATTCTTCCTGAATTTACTCTTAACAAAAGGGGAATAAGAAGACCACCGCAGCAGCCTATTATCAACTCTCCTGCTTGCAGTCTTAGATCAAATGTATTAAGAATGTAAAGGTTTCAGTGGTGGAGTACCAGTAGGGCAGTTCCTTGAAGTGTGGGAACAGGGCAGCTAGGGGGAATGAGACATTAGGGAGGGGTTTGTAGGTACCTATATCTTTACTTTTGCACCTCTACTGAGACTGCATACTTGGGGAGGCAGGGCATCAGTGGTCTTGCTGACTCAACTGGAAACCAAAATAAGCTCAGCACGTCAGAAATCCAAGGCCATATAAAATAGCAGGCATGATTTAAGAGCATGCCCAGCTGCCCCACTTGCAGGTTACTCAGCTGGTTTCTCCAGGCTCCTCTCTGGTCAAAGGAGGGCATGTTTACACTGCAGGTGAAGCCCAGATGATCTCCAGGTTTCAGGACTGAACTGCTTCCTGTTGACTTTGTTAAAACCAGATTTGAGTGTTCCCTTGCTCTGAATTGTTCTGAAAATTGCTGTGCCCTCAGGGATCAGCACAGTGAAGTGCCTATATGCAATGTAAATATACTTGAAAGGCTGAGTTTAGCCTTGCTCAGCCTGGGATAGCTTGGATCTTTGGTCGTAACAGCTTATGAATTTCCCGATACCTCCCACCTGCTGCCGTGAGAATCACAGCCTCAGCAGTAGCCAGCTCCTGCTGAAGCACTAGAAAAATCACAAAATCCCCGTAGAGTTTCATTTATTGTTAGCAGGTAGCTTAAATTAGCTTGCCTACAACTATGCAGAATGCAATGAGACATTAGCACTATTAATTGCTTTTAAAAGAAGTCTGGGATGAGAGGCTGGTGACAATTACTGGGAGCTGTCATTAGTCATTAAAAGAAAAATGCAGCACAACAGCGAAATTCCATTCCACCCCACTGTTGAAGTTGCATGGCTACCATATGAAGTAGCCATGCAACTTCAATAAAGTAGGTGTGCTGTTGTCCTGCTGCAGGAAGCCACCCCTATAGCAGAGCCCTGGAAGGGGTGAGTTGATTCTCACAAACTAATTCATATTTACCCATGTTGTCTTTGCTACCTGGCATCTAACTGAATGCAAAATTTGTTGCAATTCTTTGTGTTCGAAAGTGTCTGCAGAGGAAGGTCCTGATGAAGGTCACCAGTACAACATGTAGGGGCATCCTCTGAGTTGATTTGGAGCCTGCAGTTAAATCCCTGCCACTAGTCTTTTCCCTTTCTCTTTCTCACTTAATTTACTAGGGGGCTGACAATTATCAGTTCAATGGTGAACGATGTAATTTTACCGTTTGTTACTTTAGGGGGTAACACCTGTGGAGGAGTCCTGACCTGCTCATCATATCACTGGGTCCTGCTCTCCACTCTCCATCTCTCCCCCTGCTCCCCCCAGTGTACAGTGCTTCCCCTTTGCCTTTGCTGCTACAATGGGTCTGCAGTGCAAGTTGGACAAATTCACTGAAAAGTGAGGTTACTGTCCCATAGCATGTATTTGTAAATGCTGACCAATAAGGAAGACTCGATCTTCATCTACACTTGGACTGCTGGTCTGCTTAATAATCAGAAACAGAATAGTTTTTTATCAACATGTGCAATATTTTATCACAAGACAATATGGCACTTGCTTTTCCAAGAATATATTTTTTACCTACACTTCCATATAAGCAAGGAGTCTTCTCTTGCAACACTTGGGCTCTGCGTAGAAAGAAATAAATAAACTGATGTTCCCTTTTTCCTTTCAATCAGAGAGCTCCTGGATCAGTAAATACAGCTGCACCCAAAAAGAATATTTATGTCAGAGACAGGTCCTGTTCATCATGGTCTGAATTCCTTTCCCTGTTTATGCTCCCCTCAAGAATTTCAATAACAGTGTTCTCTTCATGATCACACACAAAAATTTTAGACCAACAGATATTTTGAATTGCTGCAGGCCTATAGTGTAAGTTATTTAAGTAATTATATTTTTCTCCTTCTTTGCCATTCCCCTTTGCTTTTGGTAAGTCCAGTGCCTTTTCTAGTTCTACAATTTCAGCTCTTTTTCTTCTGTTCTAAATCAATAATAGTTCAAGGAAGAGAACTTCTTCCCATCTCTCATCCTAAGATGTCTTGCTGTCAAGAGTTTATATCCAGTATTTATCTTCTGCGCACTTGTCTTAATGTGAGCCCATTAGTTACAGAGATAATCCAAGCAGTCATTTTCAATTTATTGTTATTAGGAATAGGAGAATTTCTGTGATATAAGTAATTCCAGTCCTGGTTCAGGACTTCACTGTACTAGAAACTCGGCAATCACCCTCATTCCAGTCCCCTAATATTAATGTTATAAAAAGAACTTAAGTCCATATAAACAAAAGGATGTTGAAATTTGTTACTGGGCACGTAGTAGGGAAGACAGCAGAGGTAAAAAATGACTGATAAGGTTGTTTATAAAGCATTGTCTAAGATTATTACTGGCAAAAGGGACAGGTAAGCATCAGATTTGTGTTCAAGTCTGTAGTCCTCATTGCTTTATTTTGTGATTACTATTGTGGTTGTTGTTACTATTAGTAGTCGTAGTGTTAGGAAGGGCAGGGGATTTTCTTGGTTTTGCTTTTTCCCCTAAATATGACTGCCCTAATGGACAAGGAGAAGAAGATAAGCTTGGATACATTTGCTATTAATGTAAAGAGAAAATTGAAGGGATACGTGGTTTGGGTCTTTTTGTTAGTTTGGGGTTTTTTTTGCCATGGAGCTAGTTTAGACTGTAGCTCTACAGAGCTGCAGTGCATGGGGGATATGGGAACAGGATGGGGAGGAATAAGTAGTAGGGCTTCCTGTGTGTTCCTCCAGACTAATTGTAATCTAAGAGGACTCTGTCTCTTATGAAGCCCTTCATCAATTTGTACATTTTGTATCCCCAGCATGTTAGGCCAAGCTGGTACTGATTTAAGTGATCAGACTGTTTTTTCAGTACATCACCCCACCATTTTTCAGGAAAGGTGCACAGGAAAACGTGGTAATGACTGTGTATTCTAATCTAAGGGAAAAGGAAAACCTGAGGGGTACACTCAATTTCCTTTCAATTTGCATCTTATTTTTCTTCATTCTATCAAGCACTTCTTAAATGTGAAGGGTAGAAGTTATTCCTCACTTCAACGAGAAATCCTAAGGTGTACAGGGCCACAAGGGAAACAGAATGGTCATCTTTTTGTATCAGAGCATATGGTTACCAGCTACCCATCTAATTTATCCATCTGTCCTTCGTAGCTGACTAGAGGAGTGATTCTTATCATTGGTAATACATTTGATAAAAGCCCACAATATTTGAAAACTTCACTTCAGTGTTCTTCCTCTGTATGGTATTAGCGAAAGTGGTGCTGTTTACAGATGTTTAATGCTTGTCCTTCTGAGTGTTAGTCCATGTTGAGTCACTAGATGTTCCAATGTAGTTATTTAGCCACTGTTTTTAATGAAAAATTGGGGAAAAATTTAACCCCTCATGAAGGTGAAGTGTTAAGTGCTGAGCTTTGGTCTTTTTATATACTTTAATCCAATCAATACATATAATAAGAACTGAACAGAGAACTAATTCACCTGTACAGACTTCACCCTTGATCCTATATCATAGCAAAAGATGACCCTCTTCTGTGCTAATGCATTCTGTATTCTGAGGTTTGCCTTGAGAACATAGTGATGGGCTTGTAGAGATTTAGGCACCACGATGCTACTGAAGTGTTTTCCCTTTTGCTGTCTTTCTGACAATCTCATTATAAATATCCTACATGTTAAGGGAATGTCATGGTTTAAGCTGTAAAACAAGCAGTTTTGTTCACTCACTTCCCCCTCCTTCTTCCCCCCCCACTCCAAAAAGGGGGGG
>JANRGW010042991.1:0-12216 GCA_024733675.1 Psilopsiagon aymara | reverse complement strand
GGTCAGTTTGGGTCAGGTGTCCTGTCTCTGCTTCCTCCCGGCTCCCCCTCCTCCCTGGCAGAGCATGAGACTCAGAAGGTCCTTGGCCAGACCAAAATGTACTAAGCAGTAACTAAAACATTGGTGTTATCAACAATGCTTGCAAGCCGAAAGTCCAAAGAAAAAAAAAACACAGCTCCACACTGGCTACCAAGAAGGAGAAAAACGACTGCTACTGCCAAACCCAGGACAGGGAATTAGATTGAATAGTCTACAAAAAGTACCTTTAATCACTAACATTTCACTAGAAGTTTCATAACAAAGATTGAGACATGAAAATTGGACAGAATACAAGTACTTTTTCTTTTCACCTCCATGACTGAATTTTGTTTGACTACAGGATCAGATCTTTGATTTCCTACATACCAGACTCCAGCTGGATCTTGTTGCCAGTGATGTTTCCATGATTTGATCTTGCTTTGAAGGTCTGTGGGATTTGGTTTTGGTTTTGAAAAGAAAAAAAAAGGAAAAGAAGTGCAATACAAACTCCTCATAATATATGCAGTTGGCAACCGACTCCATGGTTAGAGTAGTATCATCAGCTATGTCTTATGCTGCCAACTCAAAGTCTCCCTGTTACGCTGACTGCCTAGATGCTTAGAGTCAGTGTAGAACTGCTGCCATGTGTTTCTCCTCCCTCTGGGCATGGTTGGAAATCCACTGCTACAATGGGAGGACCTAAAGTTTTCTGAGTCAGCTCTCTGTAGCCTAGCCTCATGAAACAGGGGTATAGTGCTCCTGCCAAACTGCAGCAGTTCCTTAATACTGCTACTTCCTGCTGTGACTCAACAAACCTTGAGATGAGGCTATTCCCCTTAACATGCAGTTACCAGGCCACATCGTACTCCCAGACAAGTGACTACTGGGCACGCAACTGCCTATGTGAATTGATATCTGTGAGTGGGAGGCCAGTGTTGTGTGACAGCCCTTCTCCCGCAGAGGTCCAGCAGCTAGTCCAAGGCTGGGAGCAAAAATTGATTTAAAAGATGCATCCCACAGTAATCAATGTCCTTGATCTGTGTCTGTGCCTCAGTCACCTCTATAGATTGTATTCTCTCTCCTCATCCAGTTTCTATTTCCAACATGTAAGAACTCATCAGCACTCGGCTTCCTGCTCATCCCCATATGGTGGGTGATTGCTCTGATATCTCCGAGTCAATCCTGGAGAAGGTGCTTGACAAGTTAACTCGCAGCCCTGTGATGATGAGCTAGGGCAGATGGTGTTTTACCCTTAGCCTGCAGCAAGAGGGAGGTTTTTCTGAATATCTTCACTGCAGGTCTCTCTGTTCCAGACTCTTCCCTCTTCCTCTTGTGGGGTCTATCCAGTAAAGACAGATTCTGCAGGGGTATCATGCACTCTTTCCCAAAATATTTCTGGAGTGCCTTTTAGCTGAAAGACAGTATTTGCCTTTCTTGGTACTGCTTCAGTTTTGTTTTGATTTCTTTAGTTTAGTTCTCATACCAAAATGTCTCAAGTTCAATACATGCAAAGGTGTGACCCCCACATTCTCCTTCAGTGAGAGGATGAGGGCACAAGTCTGTTTGTGGGACCAGGTGGCACAGGGGCATAAATTACCATCAGCTTTGCCTGACGTGTCCATGTGCTTTCACATATTTCTGCTCCAATGGCCGGAGGACACCTTAGAGTCAGGTCAAATGCAGGGTTTCTTTGCCTAATGCAGAAGGCCCAGTGAATTAAGGGTTTCTTGGCCACATTACTTTTAACAAAGGCTTTTTGCTTGCACCCAAGATCCTTACTAGGAAATTAGAGGATTTGAGAGAGATGTCTAATGCCTTCTGCATTCTAGTATGTGGACCTCTAATTTAATGGAGTAAAACCTTTATAGTATGTTTTTTTATTTCTTGTCCTCCTGAAGTGTAAGAGGGTTTGAAGGAAGAAGAGTTGACTGGTTGGTTTCTACTGCCCCTCAGATGGCTTTGAGAGGCACACACACAAAATAGGAGAGGATCTATCTCTTGTTACAGACAAAGCCAGGAGAGGGAGGGAAGGGGGGCGGGGGGAAGTATTTTCTTTGTTTGAAAACTGTAGCAGATGTCTGTGGCAATAAAAAGGCAATTATACTCGTATTATCATGAGAATTTCCAGCAGGAAATCTTGACAAACTCGAAGTTTACTTAACTGAGATAAATACAGTAGATAAATAGCAAACTGAATTCAGTTTACTCTTGTACACAGGTGTACTACACATTTCCTCAAGCCATGATTCACAGCCATAACCTTTCGTAATCACAGGCACAGCAAGATATGTCAGGGGTAGGAATAGGTTCATGTTATAAAATACAGCTATAGACCCAAACTTTCTCCAAAGTTTTGGTATATTCGGAGCTGATAAACAAGCTTTGGCTCATTTCTGTATCCCTAAAGGGGAGGAACCAAAGGGCTCAATTCGTTTTTCAGGCTAGGCATTTTATGCTGCTCTGAGGATGCAAGTTTTTTGATTGAAAATATCTATAGGGTGTCTTCCACCGGCACAGAGCCCGTGGCACAGCTAAGAATTTATTTCTTCCCCCTCTTACAGCATCCTGGGAAGCAGTTACTCTCTAAGGCTGCTCTGATTTATATTGGGAGCAAGGTAGACCCTGGCAGCACTTAGAATCTGGAACAGCCATAGATAGCATGAGTGTAGAAATATAAATAAGGGGTAATACTCTGGGAATTTGGAGAGTTCTGTTCTTGAAGTAAGGATGCCAAGCAGTACTTCAAGAAAAATTCTCTGTTCGATATTGTTTTCAGGCAAGCAAGCAAAAAAAAAAAAAATGTAAAAGCCAGCTGTACTAGTCCCTTCAACTAGAAAATCTCTAGATACCTGTCTGATAGCACACCAGATTTGTTTCACAACTTTAGGTTTGTTGAATTAGGTTTTTTCACCTCAGTGAGACTCCATTTGTATATCAAAGGTAGACTTAGCTTGCAAAATCAAATTTTAAGAAAATCATCTATGGTTCTCATTTTCTTTCTTATTGAGGAGCAGCTCAGAAGTGTGCATGCTGTTTACTGGTTATGCTGCTGTACTTCCTTACCCTCTGAATAACTGAGAGCAGAAAAGCCAATTCACTTCAGGACCATTGCTGAATTATTGAATAATAGGTTTATTATTATGATCAGCTACAGCAGAACTGTAGATGAGCATCTAATCTTCTTGACTATCTTCTGATTCATCAAGTGATAATCAAAAAGTGGAGACTTTTGTTTAGATGGGGAAAAACCCCACCATTTTATGGTAACCTAGAAGCTATAGCACTTTAATAAAATATGCAGACCACTGGAAGACCTATTTGTCAACAGCTTAATCTTGTTTGAAATACAGCATGCTGTACTGCTTAAAAAGACTACAAATAGATTATTACTGTTGCAGCACACCCTATTAGGAAAGATGGAACATCAAGACTGTCACTCAACATTTCTTCTTGCTGTTCAGTATGTGTAAGTGTATCTGCAGCTCTGCTCTTTATGCCCTCAGATGCTGACAGTGTGCAAGGATTTTAGGCCACCTCAATATTTGCACTGTTCTCAAGGGAGTTGTAGGGCTGTTGAAGGATAGATCAGAGCAATCTAGAGGCTATAATGTCTTCTGGCAACTGCTGTCAGTACACTGTTTCTGTAAACAGGAATAGCTAACCATAAAGATTTTCTTTCCATACACCATTTTGCCTAGCTGCATGTCCTGTGCCACCAACAAGGAGAAATATCAGAGGAGTGTCTTTATATCATATTATACTTCCCCTGCATGAGGAGAATCTCCAAATAGCCTTTTGAGCCTGCCTTTTTTAAATGGAGAAAACAGGCCTGGAAGCAAACTTGAAGTCTGATCAGCATCCTGACCTGAGATGGGACCAGTTGAATATTGACTATTGTTTGCCACATCCTAGAAAGAAGGGACGGTATATCCATACTCCTGTGAGACTGAATCACTCTGTTGAATGCCAGCCTTAATATTTAGTTTCTTTTCTTTGTTAGATATTGCACTCTTCTCAGATTGTGGCAATCTTTAAATTGCTGCACTCAGTGGATCAAATTAACTTTCACTCAAGGTACTCCATAATAACCAGAATTCAACCATGAAGGGCTGAAACAAAAAACAATTTTCAAATTGAGCTGTGAAAATATTTAATGCATTTAGTCTTTCAGACCTCTACACTGGAGTGTTTTCTATAACATGTATGCTTGCCAACTCAGGGTAAAAGAGGTTACTTGTATAACTGCCATATGGAAGGAAACCTAGCTAACTAAAGAGCAGTACAAGTAATTATGTGTACTATATATTTTTAGATAGTTTTTATTAAAATCTGTCAATTGACTGAAAAATGCATGTTATGCTGCAACAATAAATATAGCTTATGAAATTTACATTTATTTATTGTTGTTCTGTATGTAATAACAAATGTATGATGTAACCCTTCATAACTGCTTATCCGCATAGAGCTGTAAAGCAGCAACAAAACCCAAATGGAACTTGTAAGTGTTGCTTCCTCTCAACTTTTATGTGCTTGCTCTTGGTTTTTTTGCTGTCATACAAACAGAATAAAAAGTGTCATTCTTGGTGCTTGTTGTCAAGGCCTACTTGCATGACTGAATCACATATTCCACTCCTCATATAGTGAAGAAGTTGTTGAAATCCATAAACTCTGAGGAAAGGAAAGAGAGCAGAGGCACATAGAGTATTGTCCACACTTTCAAAAGGAATGAGCAAGTGAGCACTAGGCAGAAAAACAAAAGTTGTGGCAAGGGCCACTATTGTGCTACTGAAGCAGGAAAAGTAACAGGAAAGATCATGATAATTAGCAATATTACAGTGAAGAGTACCATGCTAAAAAAGACAAACAAAACCCAACCAGACTAACTAAACCAACAATATTATTTAGACAAGCATACTAAACTTTTCTGCATCACCTACTGCTATGATCTGAGAAGGAATACTTCCATCCACCCTTCATACTTCAGTCAGTGTAATGTGAGATACAAATGGTACTCACTAACCAGGCACCCGAGAACTCTAATTCCCCAAGGGATAACTGTGCTTCCTGCAATCCTGCTGGGGTGGTCTTTAGCAACAGGGCTTTAGCTTTGTCCCCAGTTACAGTGCACATCCACCTGTGGGTGCTTCTGGTCTGTGTGGCAGACAGGAAGGAATGAGGAAACTTTCATGTGTGTACAGGTTTAATGCCCTACACAAGTAGGACAAACTTTGACACAACTTTTTACCTATAGCACGGGTAGACATGGGATTCAAACTGCTTCTCCCTTTCGTATTTCTGAGAGTCCCTGGTGGCCGCCCAAGTTTCCAGTCTAACCCAGGGCAACTTTAAAGCTGTTCTAGAGCACTTCGGTTGCCTGCAAGGCGCTGTTGCTGTGCAGCCTGAGGAACAGCATGGTTCTGGCATCCCCACTCTGTGCTCAGGAAGAGGATGCTGTGGATTCAGCTTTACGAGCTAGCTGCTGAGACTTGAATTTATGGTATCTGTACTCCACATAAACATGGCATAGACCAAAGTGCGACTCACAATTTATGTCTGAGTTTACCCACCATTACAACAAACAAGTATTTCCCCCCTGCTTTCCTAGCTCTGGAGCCCAGCAGTGTTCAGAAGATGGGTGCGCAGGTGTATTGCCTAAAGATCAAAACATGGCCCTATATTTTTCTTGGTGTGAGGCAAAACAGAAGGAAAGCCAGGAAAACTGTTGGGTAACAGATTGTAAAAGCATGTTTAATTTTGTTTGCAAGAAAAATAGTACTAGCTAAACCCCTGCAAGTTGTAATTTCTAGTACATTACTGCTAATTAGTGAATGTATTATAGCCTAATTTGGTCTCTCAGAGAAAGCACCTTTCAAGAAAAGAGATACTTTCTGTGAAGTGATCAAGCAAGCAGGATGTTATTGTCAGGGTTTTTTTTTCTTATTGCTGGTGAAGCGCAGTGCTATTTTTTTTTATGTCTGTGGCATCTGTGACTGGCTTCTTCCTCAGCTCTTTTCCTTTCAGAAAAAGTTGCTCTGTTATCTTTTTATCTGCTGGTCCTCTTACTGTGCAAATAGCATATGCAGAAGCCTGTTAATTCTGCTGTGCTGGAGTAGGTGATGGACTGTATACCAGAGAGAGCAGGAATTTTGTGCCGCTCTGTAATTGCTTATTCCCAGTTTCATTGTGCAGCGCCATTTGTGAATCTTCTCCCTCTCCCCCCATCCCTATTGAGGCTGTGCCTAACTGCGTGTTTTCATCTCATGATCTGTGGGACTTTGCTGAATTAAGGCAACCAAGTCAGTGTTTGTTCTTGCATTGTTCCCGTATTAGTTCATTCCTTGCAACTGCCTCAGGAAAGTCGCCATCTACCCAAAGTGCACCTTTGTGTACCTTAATGTATGCATGCACCTTAATGTATATCCCCATGTCATTCTTACCATACAATGTAATGCTGTTAACTTAGTTTCTTTGAGTGACATGGCTACTTGAAAATTTTCCAAGCCTCTTGTCTTCCTGAGCTGTATTTGTAAATGGCTGCTAAGGGAGAAAGACTGCATTAATGATGTTTTGCTTTTGATCAGGCAGCTGTTTAAGGCATTTCCAGAGGCTCCATTTTTTTGTGCTACCTTTTGGTGGAGACAAACCACTATCAGTAAGTGATTTTTTCTGTATTGATGTCATAGTTTAAGCCCAGCCAGTAACTCAGAAGCATGATTTTCCTTTTCTGCCTTAAGTGATTCAATCTGCACTTAAAATACACAAATGCATGTGTGTGTGGACACAAACAGCCCCAAGAAAAGCAAGAACCAAGAACTGTGTAGAAATTACTTGCTGTATATCTGTTTCACTAGGAGTAGATACAGGGTAACTTTTTATCTGTGATTCAAATATTTTTTAATTCAGTGGGATTACTCACAAATGTGAAGTTGCTGAGGCATGGAAGTCTTTGTAGGTTTGGAGCTCCAGATTTGATTTAGTTCAGTTTTTCCTCTGTAAAATACTTCTTTCTTTTAAAAAGTATGCAACCTGAAATGTTAGAAAAAGTAGCATCATTGTTAGTCTTTTTGTGTTATAGTTTTTAGCTGTATTGATTTATCTTCTGAAAGACTTCCTCTCATTTTAGACAGAACTGAAATCAGATCCCTCAGGCTTTACCTGAGAAGCTGGAGAAGCTTCTTAGGATTTTTAACATTCCAAGTTGCTTTCTGAACAGATTGCACCAGCTAGTTGAAGAAACTTGAGCTAATTACTCTAACATTGACAAATGCACTATCACAAAAAAAAACCCCACATTTAAAATAATAATAATAATAAACAAATCTCTTCAAGAAGTGCTAGGTAGGTTCAGTGAGTGTAATAGATTTTTTGCAGAGGTTTCTTTAGGATGAAAAGAAAAAAAGGAGAAAAAAAACCCCACAACTAACCCAAACTGCTATTTATAAACAAAATATAATGTGATTGATCATTTATGTTAATGAAAAATGTCCTGCCCATGGCAGGGAGGTTGAAACTAGATGATCTTAAGGTCCTTTCCATCCCTAACTATTCTATGAAAAATGCTTTTATAAAATTGAATAAATCTGATAGCTGGTAGGGTGGAAAACTTCCTTCATAAAGTAGTCTTGCTATGTTAGGGGGTATTAAGAATTTCTACAGAGCTTTTTGGTCTGTAGCATCGTACCCTGGAGAATTGGGTCATGATCACTCAGGTGCAGCCACAAGCTCCACAGGGTTCTCCTATGTGTTGGTTGGTACCACATTGAGTTCCCTGAACTTCTGTTACCAGAGATAGGTGCGCTTAGCCTATAGAATAAAGAGAAGCTGCTATCTCTGAAAGCCCCTCTCCACTTCAGCAGCCCACACCCTGTCAGATCTATAGATTGGGTTAAATCCAACCTTGGAATAATTATACTAAAATCTAGAGAGATCTGTAACTCCTGAATTAAGGAAAAGTTTTGGCTTGTACTCATCAATTTTATTTTTTTTTTTTATTTGTGCTTGACTATGTAGATGCAAACTCATGAATGAGGAAAGGATAGTAAGTACATCATACTATGGTACACTAGTTTTAAAGAAAAACTTTGCAAAAAGAATATAAATTTTGAATCATTAATATGTGTGGAAATAATTGAAACATGCTTAACCTTGCCCACATATTACTTGCCAAAGAACAAACAGAAGTGCTTAACTAATTGTTAATATTACCATTCAGTGTTCTTTTATCTTAAACAGAAACAGTGTGGTGATGACATGAAGTCTTCCTGCCATTTAAACTTACTATGCCTCAGAGAGAAATGTGCTATCTTGTCTTTTTTTTTTTTATTTTTATTATTTACTTAATAGTTTTGACCTTTCAGCCAATTGTCCTTATCCATCATTACAGCGCATGATCAATCATTTCATGTCTTGTCATCTATAAAATACCAGCAAGAGGAAAAAGTTTTATGTTCTATTGCCTTTCTTGAGTCTTCTATTTTTTTAATCAGAATGCCTTCTCTTTGTTAGGAAGATGAAAAAAACACTTCAAGTTACACTGGTTTAATCAACTCCATGGACTTCAGAGTGCAAGTGGATGAGTTGACTGGAAGCTTATTGTTTTAGTTGTTACTTTTGGTATCTGTTATTGGTCAGTACTTTAAAATGCTCCAAACAAGCCAGGTTTGAGTGTCATTAACTTTCTCCTCAAATTTTGAGCAATAAACAGAGGCAGAAGTAACTAGTGACACTATATACTTGTGCAAAGATATACCCATGTGTATGCTTGTGCATGAACATACTCTCTTTGGACCCTTCAGGTAGCGCAGCGCTTCAGCTTTCTGGAGATTGAGGTAGCCTTCATTGCAACCAGCTCATGCAAAGGTAGAATTTTTCAGAAACGATTGTGTTGCAGGTGCCTGAATTGCATTTACAAACTCAAATATCACATAACAGGATTCATCTGCTGCAGAAAGCCAGAATGGTGCAAGGATCATGAGCTGGCAAGAATGCTGTAACACACTGGGACGCATCAGACGTTTCAAATTGAGGCCTGAAATCAGTCTGTTGTTCTCAAAAAGACTTTTCTGGTTTAGGTATAATCATATGTGAATATGTCTAATGTTTCTTTTTTTCTAGAAACAGCATGTGAGTTGCTCCCTGGAGAAGAACTCTGCTATTTCCAGTGAGCAGTATAGGAAAGGCTGCTGTCTTAGCAATGCTGTCCCTGGAGCACAGCACTACATTGCTTGTAATGAGGGTTAAGTGATTTAGGATCTGAAGTACTTTCACAAACCATGCTATTTGCTTCCATTGTCTTCATTTTCCTGATTGTAAACCAGAAATAATAGCACTTCTTAACTTCCCATGAGGTACTGAGAAGATTAATATGTGAAAGATTGAAAGCTGTAGATACTGCTTGGTGACCTAGTAATGGGGGCACCTGAAGTACATTTAGGTAAACAACTTCAGCATCCCTAACATCCACTTGGCATCCCTAAACTCAAAAATGTCAAGTGTATGTTTTAAAACTTCTGAAATGGGTTATATGGTAGTGGATTTTTGCAGTGCAGGGAGTTTGTGCTGTTATTTCAGGGAGGCAGAGTAGTCATGCAAATGATCTGGAGAGAATGAGAGAACTTGGGGGAATACACATCAGACAGTAAGAAGGAAGGAAGCCAAGCATGTAAAACTTTGGGCATGTATTATTTGTGTGATTATTTGGCATTCCTTCTTAACTGAAACAAGTTAGTCTCCCCCGTGCCTGTGAACACCAAGGACATCATTCATTATCTGAACCTTTAAAGTATCTTGGTTTTATTTGGGGTAATTGGAGTTGTTCTATCAACATTTTTTCTGTGATCCTAACACAGAGCATGAAAAGGATAATACAAAGAAAGGTGAAGATACAAACATGCTACTAAGGTCTGGGGCTTGTAAGGCAAGTTTTTGCACAGCTCTAGCTGTAATTCTTTAAAATATACATATGTCCCTTTGATGTTGTATCGAAGTAGAAGCTAGACATAATACTAGCAACTTAGCTGCTGTTCACTGCTGAAGCCAATGAGCAGTAGAGAAACAGGGCAGTGTGCTTTGAAGTGCTTAGTCTTACATGGGAAAATATGCACTTCAATGAGAATGTACCATGTGCAGGAGGCTACTGTTGAGATGAGCTTTAAAGTCAAAAGAAGGGCAGGAGCCAGAAAGTTCACATTCAGGTTTGCATCAGAACCTTCTTGAAGCTTGTGGGGATATTTATATCCTCTGCCAACACCACTGATAGAAAGGAGAAGAGTTTGAAGTTGAGGTCCAAAGCAAAACTTTTGTGGATGATGGATCTATGTCTGCTGTTCTCGTCTGGTTTTGATCTCTAATACCTTGCTCTTCAATGGTTTTTCAGCAGTGCAGTTCAAAGGGCTCAGTCAAAAACAGAGGGGAGAACTGTATAATTAACTTTATTTTGTAGTACAGAGTCCAAGACAGAAAGCAATGTCCCAGAGAGGTGGCTTGTGTATGCAGCCCCCAGCCCTGTAGTGGAACGGGTAGATCTTCACCTCTCCTGTTCTAATCAGAAGGGCAGAGTATTGGTAAAGTTACTGTGTATTAATGGGGTTAGTTCTCTTAGGGTGATTACATGGGTAATATAATTTATATTAAAAAGACTAATGTATACTGAACACAGGAAAGAAATAATGCAATAAATGCACAATGTTCATTGTTCACTGATCAAAAGATCAAAACAATTTTTTAACTTCCTAATATTTGATAGTTCCTTCTCCAAGCAGGGTCACCCTTTATAGCTTTGTTCTAGCCTTTTATTAATGTTTCTGAACTCAAGTGCCTGATTCTCTGTATTATATTGTACTTCCTACTGTTATTGCAGCACTGCGTCATGATACCAAATACAAACATCTTTGACAAGGTGGGACAACAAGCCTTTTGTGTAGTTTTCAAATGATGTGTCACATCAGTTTGTGTACTGGAAGGTCTGAAAAACTTGATGTTCTTTATGGGAGTAAGGTGTCCATAATTTTACAGTCTCTGTGTTATTAAACAGAACTCCCTCTAGAGACACTTTCTCAATCTTCCTATCCTTCCCCTCCCAGCCTCCAAGAAATATCAAGACATCATAGTATTTAGCAGCTGGACATGGTCTTGCTGACACATGCTTATTTTCATAGAAACCACATATTTGGCAACTTTAAGAAAATGTACATGAGTATTTGGAAATCTCATTCTTGGTGAAAGTGGAGGCTTCCTCTGGCCTGGTTTTTAGTCCCTGGCAGTGGCCACAAATGACAAAACACTTATTGATGTGTTGGAGGTTGTGCATCTTTGTTTCAATAGCCCCTGACTGTCGATAAAAAGTTTAGAAGGGTTAAAAAAAAAAAAAAACAATTATGTAAGAATAAAAAAAAAATATAGAAAGGAAAAGGAAAAATAAGTAACACACACACAGGACCCCCCCATGTCTAGTTCCAGTGAGCAGCTTGTTTTGTGGGGTGGGGAAAAAATAAAAGGAAAAGGAAAAAATTAAGAAACACCCTTTTTCTTCATTCAGTCTCTTTCAGCTTAAACTGAGAAATAGTGAACAATCATCACTCAGACACTTTGTGCCTCTCATGATGATTATGGCCTTCTTTCTGCTACTTCTTCCTTTATGAATAATCCTATTGAATCACTCCTTCAGCAGAAACTGTGCAACATTTACTAGTTCTTACTGCCTTCCTGCCATGACTTTTATCAAATCTGATTATGTCCTTGCTGAGAGAGAAGACCAGGACTACACAGATGGTTTGAGATGTGAATGCACAGTGCCATGACAGTGTTTTCTGGTTTGTTCGCTGTTCCTCTCCTACTCATTCTTAACATTGCTTCTTTGATCACTTGTAAGCTCTGAGGTGACATATTTGCAGAACTAGCAAAACTATCTCCAAGATCTTTTTCCTTAATGGTAATAGCTAGCATACAGTCACTGTGAGATGAGGGGATGGCTTATTTTTCACCCTGTGCACCGAATTTAATTTGCTACTTTATTATTGTCATGGGTTCAGCAGTAGCAGTCATTTTTTCTCCTTCTCGGTAGCTGGTGCGGTGCTGTGTTTTTGACTTTCAGCCTGGGAACAGTGCTGATAACATCAGTGGGTTTAGTTATGGCTTAGTGATGTTTGGTCTGGCCAAGGACTTTTGGAGCCTCATGCTCTGCCAGGGAGGAGGGGAAGC
>JANRGW010042984.1:4997-33578 GCA_024733675.1 Psilopsiagon aymara | reverse complement strand
AGAAGAGAAGGCTGCGTGGAGACCTCATAGCAGCCTTCCAGGATCTGAAGGGGGCCTATAGGGATGCTGGGGAGGGATTTTTCATTAGGGACTGTAGTGATAGGACAAGGGGTAACGGGTTAAAACTTAAACAGGATAAGTTTAGATGGGTTATGAGGAAGAAATTCTTTACTGATAGGATGATGAAGCACTGGAATGGGCTTCCCAGGGAAGTTGTGAATGCTCCATCCCTGGCGGTGTTCAAGGCTTGGTTGGGTGACACGGTTCAGTGTGAGGTGTCCCTGCCCATGGCAGGGGCATTGGAACTTGATGATCTTAAGGTCCTTTACAACCCTAACTATTCCATGATTCTATGTTATAGAGCACTCTTTTATAAATACCGTTTATGGGAAGAAGAATACTACCTTTGCAGCACTGAGAATTTTCAAAAGCTTCTTCAGTTTCTTTTCAGGAACAGAGAGTAGGCAAACACGATTAACAGGATGAGTCAATAAATATTCAATGTAATCAATCGCTAATTCTGGCTTCGATTCATGTGTTACATGGATACGCACTCGTCGTTCAGATGTTTTAGCACTCTAAATGAGAAGAAAGCACAAAATCAGTAGAATACTGTTACTATCTTACTTCATAACTAGTTCCAAAGCAGAATAATACAGCATGAAAGAGGCCTCTTTTATCAAAAAGCACAATGCGTTTAGGTAATCTAGCAATTCCTTAATTCCTTGATGCATGCATGTGCACACCTTTCTTCGGGTTAGAGCGTCTGACAGCCAATCACAGACTAATTCCATAATATGCCCCACTTGACCCCAGCGACACATGCAGTCTATCAGGGTAGAATATTTGGTTTCGTCAGCTCCACTGTCAACATTTCTGAGCCTGGAGATCACACTACAACTTAAAAGAAAACAAACAAACAGAGATGCATTAGCTTTACATCCAGAAGCACAGCAACAATTCAAACAAAATCAACCAGCATAATACCAAAAAAGAACTGCCAATTGCTCAAAGACATATTTGCACCTCATAAATTTTACTAACTTATTGTATTTATTTAGCAGATAAATTTATCCAAATAGACATTTAATACATGGAGTTGTGAAAAATTAACAAGTACAGTCAACCAGATTTCTTGTCATTAATATTTTGGATATAAAAATAGTACCTGAATGTTGGAACAGCAGCAGGGGGCATAAAGGATGCCAGAATAACCAGTGGAGTTGTGCAACGCTCATCCTAGGATTAAAAATTAAAATACACTGTATGATGTACATGTACAGGTATGTACACACCAAACTGAAAAGAGTACCAAAAAAGCATGATTAAATTACCTCAAATTAAGGATTTCCCTTTTTTCTCCAGAAATGAAATTGAAAGCAGCTCATAACAACATGCTATGAGCAGTCTGATTCATGTCCTCAGAGGTCAATTATCAATTACCTTATCATTCAGCTTTCTGACAAACTGTCAGACCAACTACCATGAGTAATTATGCCTCCCATTACATTAACAACCATTGCAAAAAAATAACAGCTCTAGATTACGCTTTTTCTAGTAGCGGCTAATACTTAATTGCACAATCACAACACCGTCTAACTCCTCTCGAGTAACTAGTACCTTAAATATTCATTCACATCAGAAATTCATAACAAAGACTCAAAAGAAAATGAGCTTATATAACAATGGTAATGTAAAATGCACTATAAATTGTTACAATTCATCATAATCCAAGGTCTAGGCCATGACATAGTCTCACTCAGGTTATACAGAAACCAACCCATGTGAAAGACTCTTAAAAAATAGTATATCTGTATGTCTAAGCTTCATAAACACAGTCAAACGAAATTATTACCTACTCAGGCATTTGAAGATCTGCCAGAAAAGATTTAGAATGTCCTTGACAACTTCCAAATGCTTTCAGGGTAGAGAAAGCATTTGGTACAGGTATGCTGCAACATATCATGTACCAATGAATTGCTTTACACTCCTTGATTATCTAAAGAAAACTTGAACCTTAAGCATAACAGCCAGCATATACATATATTATTATATTTTGGCATAAAAGCCAGGAACAAAAAAAAAACAGATGTCCAGTAGATTACCCTTCCAAATGCTCTACAGGGTGCAGCAGATACTATTAGCCACTATCAAAATATAGCATCTTGAAGAATAACACTAGAACAATTGAACAAATTATAGAAACTGAAAGGATGAAAATGAGTGACTTTAATTAGTTGCTTATATCAAACCTGAACAATAAATAAGTGCACCAAAAGATTGGTAGAGAGTAGAATCAAATTAGCAGAAACCAGTCACAAGAAAGTGAAAACGGGGCCTCAGCTGCTTTAGTTGTCTATTCCAGTGGCTGGATCATAATAAGTTGTGGAAGAGTTGGGAGGGGGTACAGTGGGTAGAAAACCATGTGAGCTCACATGTACACTGAGTGTTTATTCTGCAATAGCACATTTTCAGTTACTGATTTCCAAAAGTCCAGAAACAATTCAAAAGAATGGAATCCTGTAAAATCATTGCAAGGTGAGCAATTTATTGCATAATTGTTTCTGTGTTGACTATTTAGATAACAGTTCACTGGTCAGATATTGCAACTGGAGAATAGCTTCTACCCACTTGTGGAATTCCAAGAAGCTTGCTACTATATATGGTTTATAGCAACAATGAAAAAGAACACTTAACACCACGAAAACAGATTAAAGACATAACACACAAAAGCACCTGAAGAAAATACTAAGCACTCACAGGAAAATCTAGGAGTTCTTTACCTTAAATACTTTAAAATATTCAGGAAGTACAGCAGCAAATTTTCTGATAGCATAATCTTTGGCATCTTCATTCTGATCTAGTGCTTTGTGGATACTTCTCCAAAGAATTACAGTAACCTCCAATAAACTTGCCATGCTGGCCACATCATCAATTGACAACACATTATTCAACACCTGAAACACAAACACATAGATGGTATTACCTACTATATTCTCAAATATAGGTTAAAAGAAGGTTTTGGAAACCAATGAAAACCTTTCTATTGATTTCCCAAGGCACTGTCTTTGTTGTAAAACATGAACTCCACTCTTATTCTCCCTATATAATTTGAGTCATTTTGTGACACTATATTATTAATAATTACAAAACCAATGTATAACTAGTACTGGAAATAGGAAAATATTAATTTAAAATATGCTTCATATTCCTTCTATGTTATTCTATCTACTTCACCAAATTTCTTCTATTACAGGGCATGAAAACACCATAACAGCTCTCCCCTTTGAAATTCCACATAAGTCCAAGTGCTTCTCTTTAGATTTCTGTCATATCATTAACTGCTAATGTCTCCAATTTAGCACCACAGTAAAAAAGTTACCAGAACTTATCATAAAGTAGAGTTTCTTACACTTGTATTCTCCTTTTCACTTTCATCTTCACCACCATCGTCGTTATCACTATCATGAAGATTCTCTTTCACTGCTTTCTGGATGCAGGCATTCAAGCAGCGCCGAATAGTAAGCATCAATTTAGCTAATTTGAATATAATAAGAAAATTATATATTCACCATTTGTTAAGAATGTTGATAGTAAAAGCCTCTAAGTATAATGCTGCAAAGCCAGTAGGGAAAAGCAGGCAACAGAAGCAGAAATAAAAAGCCTCTAAGTATAATGCTGCAAAGCCAGTAGGGAAAAGCAGGCAACAGAAGCAGAAATAACTATGAAAAAAAAAATCCAAGTAAAAGAAAGTGGAAAAAATGTGAAAATTTTCCACATCCCCAAATCTGAAGACGGCAACGTTGTCATCAGGTTCTATAATTTTATTGTTAAAAAGGTCTGCTAAACAAACAAACAAAAAAAAAAAAACCCAACAAACCAACAACAACAAACAACCACCACTTTATCAAATCAGGATCAGAGGAAGCTCCCACAACTCCTATATACATCTGGCACAGACACTAATTTAATGACCTATGTTCAACCATGCATCCTTTCCAGTGTTAATTCCAATTCATTATAAAAGACGAAGTAGCCTAATCATTGCACTCCGTAATGAGGAGCTCATCTCTAGATGCCAGTGAAAGGGTTATGTCTGGTAAAAGTATGATTAGCTGAAATACACTAGCACATGTTATTTCAGAACAACTTTACTAAGATAGTCAGAAAAGGTGCAACAGCCTGGGCATTTCACCAGAGTCACTTTGTTTTTATAGTATCAGAACTTCTCCGAAACAGAATTTTTTCCAGTATTACTTGGTTCAATAGCACTTTTATAAAAAGTAACTACACTCTGTGCAGTATACACCCTTTTCACTGAAAGTTTCTCAAGCTTTTAACAGGAAAGAGGGCTTTTAGATTCTGAGCAACCTGAAAATACTACTGATCCACAGATCCCAGATAACCAGCTTATCAGACATAAATATTTTTCACCTTCTATAGAATCTTCCACATAAAGACCTCAGATCACTTCAGGTACCAAGATATTTTACTTTATTAATTCTGCATGATAAATAAATATCAGCTTAGTTTTAAGGTACATGCGAGAAGAAAGGGGAAAAGACAGACCTGATAACACCACATAGGGAATATAAAGCAGCACCTCAGAACAGAAACTAAAAGCTCTGGGGTCTTCATTGTTGAAGAAGCTTATGACTGGTGTCAGCAGGGCTCATTGCTGGTGTCAAGAATTTCAAAACCTACAAGCTATTACACTAAACCCAAAAGATCTAGCAACAACATACCACTGTTAAGAGAAAAAATGAAAAAGCAATTGCATGGCGCGATATTAGCATTCCCAAAGACTAATAAGGTTTTGAGGTTTTGCACTTCACCTATATTGGTGGGGGCAGTATATTCATAAGCATATTGATAGAACTTTCTAGCTGCTGCTGAGTTCATCTGGATGAGAGTAACGCAGCGCTCACACCACACATTCTCAGGTTGGTTGATGGGAAAGAAAGAGTTGAATAAGAGATTCACTATGCGTCGTGACACAGGCCGTGAATCGACTTCAAGACGAGTCAGAAGATGCTCCATAGGACAGATTTTCCAGAACTTTTTAAAACAAAAAAGATATTAAAAGAATTAAAAGGACAGAAGAAAAAACAATCACCTTTATTAAGCGGTGTCCACACCAGAAGTCTCAACAAATAAAACCAATGTTTATCAGAAAGCATGAGCATTTTTAATTTTTACCAATATCTCAGCATTTACTTGAGATCACATATTTCCATACCAGTGCTACTTTCCTGCTCTGACACACCCCTAAATCTGCTAGTATCTCAGATAGACTGGTAAAATTCTGGTTCAAGCAATTCCACTTCAATATACCTGCAATGCTAATGCAATTCCAAAGGTATAGGCAAGAATACTTACCCTATAAGGATATCACTACAAAGTATAATTGTCATTATGTGCTATTTTTCATATCGTCATTGGATAAAGGACCAAACTACTACAAGTATGGTATGCACCCTAAAAACCCGTAGAGAACAAGACCCTTTCCAAAACCATCCCAGAACAGAGGTGCATCCCATTAGCAGAGCACTAGCTTATTTGTAACGTAGCAATTGAAGGCCAGAACCAGAACCAATTGTCCAAGTAAAGGTTCAGCTGTACACTGTTTACCTCAGGAGATCTGCAAACATTACTAGGATCCTGCTGGCAACTTTTTGTGCTGACAATCTGAATGACAATACCTTGTACTTGCAGTGTTAAGTCTCTTTTTCACATTTTCTGTTGACATGCCTAAGCAATGCATTAAGGTATGTATTACGGAAGTGCCAAACCTGCTGTTACATTATTGCAATCCTTATCCTGAACCTGTGTGCAAGAAACCAAAAGCTCTAAATTCTGAAATCACCTCCCATTCATCTTGTCTTCTGAGGCATTTTGAGGAATTTGGAAGGTTCTGAGGTGGTCTAATCTCAATCTATCTCTTTGAAGTCCTGTCATCAAAGCTGGAATGCACATGTTTGACAAGTAGTTTACTCTCTTGACAGGGATAGACGTGTTCCCTGAGCACTGAAGACTTAGAAACTCGACAAACCAAGTACTTATTTCATTCCTGAACAACAGAGACCTCTGAATTCATATTTAGCATACGTGTCTAGCATAAGGTAAGCATGTCCTAATAATTAGGCTTAGCAAGGGCAAAAACATGAATAAAATATAAAACTGATATTAGGAAACCATTAACAGCAGAGAGTGCAAAAAGAGCTCAAAGATGCTATAATGCCTAAGGCTGAACAGTCTCATCCTAAATAAGAGTCCACAGCAGAACACAAAGTTAGTTCAAAATCACTATAAAAAAAATATCAAAATTTCAAAGGCCATGCCCATAGAAAGCAAACAGAAGTGATAAAAATAGGTAAATAAACCTGAAAAAGAAGTCTGGGAAAGGCGTTAAGCATTTAAGAGGTAATAGAGGCCTGCCTTGAGCAATTCAGCTGGAAGGGAGGATGGCTGTACCTACTGCTCTGCCCTGCCATGGCCATGAGAGGGAAGGGAAGGCAGAAACCTGCTGAGAAAAAATGCCTGCACTGCTAAGTAAGTGTAAGGGAACAAGCCTAGGCTTTGGGTGCCAGACCACTTACTGCTTAAACGTGTTTCTGAGTTGGAGATTGGCTGCGCCTCACCAGTGCTAGCCAGTCAGGAGAACGCCATGCACAGAGGACACCAGGGCACACGCTACAGCATGCACAGCCAGTCAGCCAGTGCTACCTGGTCTCAAGGCCAGTGAATGATTATCATTTATGCTTTAATCATTTTAAACACGGTTAATGAATGTGCATTTTATAGGAGAGAAAAAGCATGAAGTTAGAGCTGGTAGCTGGTAGCATAGAAAGCCTAAGTTTGTTCAGGGTTAAGAATAAGGAAATTGCTGGGTCCGAGCCATGCTACTTAAAAAAAACAGACAGATCAGGGTGCACATCTATAGCACTGGCAACTTTAATCTGAGAATGCCTGTGATACCAGCAGCCACTAAAGACAAGTAGGCAGGCACAGAGAGGCCACTGGACCTATTAATCATTCCAAACTAGTGAAAAATATGGGGGAGAGGAAAAAGAGAAGAGTGCATTTGGCTCAACTAAAAGGTAAACTTACCAGCATGCCCATAAAACCCATGCTGTAGTAATATGCAGACACAGTACTATCTCCTATGGTTAATTTTTTTGTGAAGAACAACTATGGAAAGGTGAAAGCTCAGCAGGACTCGTCAAAAGTTATTTATATTGAAAGGTTTTTCACAGCCACTGTGATTTCAGTAGAATTCAGAAAATCACTGAAAGAAGTACTTTACTACTACCGCCATTTGGATCAAAACCTTTAAAATTACAGAACCGACTAATAGCAACAGAATCCACGTCTTAGAAATAAACATGCTTAAATATATGAAGAGAAAACCTGAATTTAAGAGTATTACTACATTAAGCGTGTATCCTTTTTTTTCCTCTTGGGAGTACTGCAGAAATCTCAAAAGGTACTGTTGTGGGGGTTTTTTTAATAAATGACTTAATTTTATCTCCTCCTTGCTACATATCAAATGCCACTTATCCTACCTTGGCAGCCTTGACAGTCTTAACTTTCAGCAGCATGTCAACAAAAGCCACTCGCACCTTCTCTGAGTTGTCATGAAGGCTGTGTCTGACTGTTGGCAGGAGCTGTTCCAGCAACGGATGACTTAGTTTGTTGTCCAGAATTACAGGTAGGCACTGCAAGGAAAAAAAAAGAAAAACAAAACATTAAGCCAAATAAATAAATAAATGCGTAGATACAAAAAAAAGGTGTAACTAAACATTGTTGAGTGGGACCATGATACTTGTAAGGTTAAATTAAGTAGGAGAGACACTTTGAATGCATATTTTTCTTGTAATATTTTTCAGCAAAAATTGCTATGGTGATTTCACATTTCCAGTGAACTGTGTTTAGTGAACTCATTTTAGATGGAGCAGCTTTAGAGCTACACTGAGGCCATGGCCTTGCCTTCTACCTGAGGGCATGGTGTCAGGTACTTTTTGTGACAGCAATACCAACTCCTTGAACTCTGCAAATTTCTGACTAAAAGCATGTCTTTTTTTTGTAAAGTTCTTTTTAAATCAGCACCTTTTGCTTATCCAGTATAGACACACATACAGCTGTAGTGGAGCAAAGGAAGATTAACTTGAAAATAGCTCTAATTTAAGCCTGAACCTCCACATACACAAAACCTTTAACTGAAATAATGCTTAGGGAGTCTATTTTTCTGTCCAAGCTATTATTTATTTACAAGATGACAGAAAGATCTAGATAAACAAATCCTAACATACTGAACAGTGCACAGGAGGCAGCATTCACAAAGAAACAGTGGGTAATTGTATTCATCCAAACCTCAGAAACACAAAGTTAGGGCACAATATCATAACACATTCTTGTATGTCTTGGGATGGGTTTAAATCAGTGACATAGAAACATCCTGGAACCCACCTGCATACATTTTCAAATCCAAGCATAATCTCTTATAGCTAAAATAAATAAAATATCTGTCCAAATAATTTATCTAAGACTGGAAATGCAAAGTGGTTGAGTCAAAGCCAAGCAGTCACAAATTTAAAAGGATTTGCTCATTCCAAATGTGTGGCTTTCATAAAGCATGTGCAAAACTTGCCTGTATTAGGAACTACGCCTAAGTAATTTGGCAGAGTAATTTCCTTGACTGAAAGTGGCCTATACCAGAAACCTGTGCATCAAGGAAAATATAGAAGTGACAATTGTGATTTTAAATTTAGAAGATTTACTTTAAAAACAGAACATCGAACATCTGCAGATGTTGTATCACACGCCAGCTCTCCAACTAGTTTATTTAAGAGATCAGCAAGAATTGTTGCAGGAATCATCTCCCAGTATTTGGATGTTATCTGACTAACTCCGAGTATCCCTGTAGAGCGGACAACTGGATGAGGATCTTCAAGTAGACTCTAAAACAGAAGAATAAGAATGTGAGAACAGTATTGTGACTCTACTGTTGTTTGACATTAACCTATCATAAACAAATAGCATTCCATTACCTTTTGATGATTATGCACATTCTTTCATACTATGAAAGAAATGTAATATTAATATTCCCTGAAGGCATTTTATTATGAAGCAAACCAGGAAATTTAAATCGGAAGCAAAATTAAGACAAATATTGGCAATTCTTTTCTTTTATTGGACTTTCAAAATACTTTTTTTTTTTTTTTTAAGTAGCTCACATTTAGTCTTGCATCTGTGACCTAACTAAGAATATTTAGATACATATGAGTTTACACCGGCCACTGTTCCTATGCAACAATATAAAAACCTTCAAAATTCCTTCAGTTACCAGATGTTTACCTTTTTAAAGGCCATACTCAGGATTTCCCATACATTTTCTTAATGAAAATACTATGCCCACTGTCACCCATCTAGACTGGTCTTTTAGGTTCTTATCTCCATTATACTTCATTTCAGAAGCATTCGGCAATGCAGTAGTAAGTTTCCATTGAATGCTTGTGTATTAATTGTAAAGCCCTTTTCTGCAATCCTAGGTTAAGGATAAAGATCCATTACCCATGTACCTAATCTTTCAAAAGCATCTTTCATTCACAGATTAATAAATAACAATCTCAAATATTAGCTTTTCAGCACTGAAAATGGTGCATATCATCTGTTGTGAACATACTACAGAAATTCAAAATATTATTTTTGTCCTTTCTGCATCATAGCCCTGTATTCCCCTATGCATACTACTCAGAAATTCCATAAATATTAATTGCATCAAAAGTTTATTTTTGAGTTAGCTTTGATGAAAGATTCACTTTTAGCATTTTAGTTGCATTAAAACTTACAAAAAGTTCTTCAAACTGTCTCTGAATTTCATTGTTCATCTCTTCAGTGTTAAAACTGGGATCACAAATAGGAAAAGCATCAACAAATAAAAATGCTGCATTTGATCGAACTTCTGAGTTTCTGGCCTGTTACAATGAGGGGAAAAAAAATTTTGTCAGTAAGCACAGACTGTTAACATCAAAAAGCATATCCTGTCAAATACTGGGCTCCAAACACTTTTAACAAGTTAGTGGTTTCAATTAAATGTATGGAAGAGAGGAATTTTTAAATGTATGGAAGGACTTTAGAGTAACATATGATTTACATTTTTTTACCTTACATTTTTGCCCATTCAGTAAAAACAGAGTTATTCACACAATCAAATTTCAAAGCGTATCAATGTCAATGACCCTGAAGAGTCACACTCTGAGCCCTTCTCTCTGTAATGCTGAGTAAATTAAAAGCAGTTGGGATTTTTCTTGGTGAACTTAAAGCTCCTCTTCAGAATACAAGAATCTTGAATTCAAGCAGACTGAATTAATTAAAATGCTGCCTAGAGACAGGTGATTAAATTGAAAAGCTCAAGCCTATTTCTTCAAGAAAACACTATTTAGAAACTAAGTACCAGGAAGCCTGGAGAGTAACTTATCCAACATAAACATATTCAGTTCTGCATCTATGCACATAAGTAATAAGACCATATTCTGAGCTCCAGGAAGCTCATCAAAAAACTAAGACAAGCCTCATAACCCTCAGACATTTTACCATTTCTAGTAGTTCTCAATGTGTTTTCACTGGTTGCAGAGAGAAAATGAAAAGAAAAATGAAAAAAAGTATATATTTAGACACTCAATCAGTGAAAAATAATAGGCCTTGTGGGGCTCTTAGAGGACAGAAAAAGAGGAGGCAACGAAATGGACAAAAGATGAAATTCAAGGCATCTCAGGGAAAAACCTGTAATCTAACCATCAGACTATACTGTATCTATCAAACACAGCAAGCAGTACAATCGTAAGAGCCTGTGCTGACGTGTCTTGAAAGGAAGAGGGAAAGAAGAACTTTGGGTTCAAGTTAAAACAAGTGTGTGCATGTATACGAGACAACATATATACACAACCACTGTAATAAAACAAGAAAAGTAAGCTTAATTTTAACAGCACAACAAAAGACAGTTCAGGGAACCTCCTAACTATCCTAATAATCCAATTTTCTTCTTCTCTTGTCATAAGAGACATTCAGATCAAAGGCAGGGAAAAGAAAAACTAGGATAACCACATAAGATTTAGAACTAAATAAACTAATGGCAAATAAAAACCAAAAAACACAAAAGAAATGAGCACCAATTACTTCATTTACAATTGATTTTCCTTCTCGATTCATCCTCATATGATGGGTCATATTTCTGGGTAGAAAAAGAAAAAAAATCCAGATCCTTTGAGCCATTAAAATCTATAGCAATACTAAATTCGAAACTAGGAAGGCAAATGAAGCCCACATATATATATATATTCTTTAGTTAGGGCCTTTTCTTTACTTATTATCAATAATACAGTCTAAAAATGAATATATTATAATTCTTAATTCAATTCTACAAAGCTGTTGAAAATCCTTTAACTCTGCCCTTGTCTATATTGAAGAAATAATGCATAACAAGCTAATATGTGAATTCAGGGTGAAATAGTTCTTCTGCACTATTTTTTCATGTGAAAATTAATTCAAGTATGGTTTTGTGCAATAACCTAGACCTTGTCTACAACAGCCAATCCAGAAAGTTAATTTTCATAAACTTTCTAAGTGTATTACACTGAATTCCATTAAGCTTACTTTAATTCTGAACTGAGTATCCACAGTTTAAATTCCTGCCTTTAGTTAATTGGAATTTATCCCAAATATATTTGCACATTCATGCTCATATTTGAGTAAATGTCTTCATAGAGGTAGAACCCAGGACTTTAAATTCATATCCTATTTTATTCCACAGATTTTTTCATGCAAGCAGAGCCTGCCGTTGTTTAATGTTTCTTTACCTTTATGGTTGCACTATTCTGCGGAACTTTCAGAACCGTTCTAAACAATTTTTTCTTTTCATTCAGTAAATTTTCAGAGCTTTCTTTAAAATTCCATCTGGTCTTAATTACTGAAATTCAATTATTTAAAACACTGGTTTTCCCCAGTAAAAGTTAGTGTAAAAGAAACAATCAAACAAGCCACTTCAAAGGAACCACTTTCTTCAACAGCCTGAATTCCCACAGGAGTGGTTCTTGACTTTATGAGCTTGATAAGAAATGGCTTAATCACTATTTATCTCGCACTAAATATCCATATTTTTATATTTATACAGCTTCTTATACTAATAACCAATCACTGCACAACTATCTCTGCTATGTTCTCATGACACTTATTTTTCATAATAAAAACATGAAAAAAAATAAAGAAGTTACATAAAGGCTTATATTATAAAAACTAAAATGCCTTATAAAATGTGTAGATGAAAGCCACAAAGGAAGCTTCTGTGATCTAAGCATTTGCAAAACAAGCAATTTAGGAAAAGACAGAGAACTATGCATTAAAAATATGCATTTTCAGTTTCAAAGATTTCAGAGATGAAATTGAGTAGTTTTAACACAAAGACTTCTGGAATACTTTGTGTTCTTACAACTGAAGTATTTTTCCTTTTGCCAAGGAGGGGTAAAGAAGTCTCTTTGTGAGTTGCCTTTCTGTTTTGTAACCAGTGTTCTAGAACAAGATTTGTTCTTCACTATATTAAATTAGGGATCTATACACTGGCTAAAATAGGAGCATCAAACTGGTTATCTAAAATTAAACTGACATTTCAAACTTTGAAGCAGAATCCATAACAATAAGAACAATTATAAGCTTCCCTTCCTAGCTCTGTATCTTAAACCGCTGCTTTTTCTGAGTCACAGCAGCAGTTGTAAAAAACACAAAATGCCAAATACTTCACCGGTACTGTACAAAAAAATAAGTATACAAAAGTATATACAAAAGCAAGACAGTGGCCTATCCAAAAATAAATTGCTTAATTTCGATGTTCAGCCACATTACCTCTTTTCACCAATCGCAAATACAGTAGTGAATCATTTTGAATTCAGAATCTTAACTTGCATTGAATCATTGCATGATTCATGTAATTGCTGCATTTGATTTTTACAATCCTCCCTTTACCATTCTGAAATCAATGTTCACAGCAGACTATTTTGCTGTACTAAAACAAATTTTCCATGACCTATTTGATATGCCTGTTAATGTCTAAGCTTAAAGTGCTTAACTACATATGTAGATGATGTCAAGAAAAATAAACAAAGAACAAAACCAAACCCAACCTGAATAATAACAAAAAGACAGGAAAAAAGCAATGGGATCCAACTGTTAATGTAAGGCCAGACAAGATACTGGTCTAGTGACGAGCTTTTGTCCACCTTCTCACTGAAACCAAACGGTTCTAAACTCCTTCCTGTAATTCACAAAATCCATTTCTAACAACTTTTGAAGTAGTTTCTAAATACTTTGAACTCCAAGAACTTTAAAATACTTCTCTTACAGCTGGGGAAGACACTATAGGAACAATCGGTAAATAAAACTTCAGTAAATTTTTGCCAGCAATTAATTTGGCTGTAACAAATGGAATGTAACAAATGGAATGCTCACACTGAAGGAACTTCATAACTTCAGACAAAATACAAGGTACATATGCATCCATAGGTACAAATACATCCAAGGTACAAATACATCCATAGCATGAACATCTGTACATACAATTAAACTAGAATAAAAGGCTTTCTAAAATAATGTTCTAATAAATTAATTGAGCTGTATTCTAAGGCTGGTGATTAATCATAATGTGAGACTACATCATTCTCTGAACATTTCTGGCTTTGATCAATAAAGCACTGATCACTCGATAAAGGTCTTGGAAAACAGGATACAAGATTGCACAAAATTAATTTAGACTCTGTGTAAGTCCCACTGTCTACTACAATCCTGTAAAGCACTCCTGTGTACCTGTAAAGAAAACTGGATTAAAGTAGTAAATTACATTAACAAATTGTTGTGCAAACTGTGCTTCATTACAACTTGCAAAGTTAATCTACTACAGCTGAGATGCTATACACACTGATATTTCTTTTCCATAGCCATTTTAAGAGTAATTATTAAAACTGGAACATGTGGAAGGCACTGAAAATTTAGTAGATGAATAAAGACAGACATATTTTCTGAAAAGGATAATTACCTTCAGTGCTCTCCAAAGGATAGGTTGATACAATCTGTGGAGCATTTCTTCAACTCCTTGACGAACTTTACTTTGTTTATGAAAATAACTCAGCACCTGAGAAAAACAAACCAACCAATCCCCCACAAAAAAACATTTAAACAGTACTTTCTACATTCGAGAAGAGTGCAGTTGTCTCATGTCAGCCTTTATATAAGACCGAAGAGTTTTCCATACTGCAGAAAATTATAAAACTAGACATATTAATTGACCCTATATTATATTAAAACGTCTCAAACGTCATAAAAAACAAACAGATCCAATAAATATCCCATTTTATAACTTTATATGGATTTATTGAATCTACAAAGATCTACAACTGAGAAATCCAATCATGGCTAGAGAGTCAGTTTGTCAGCAAACATTCATTTTTTGTTACAGTAAAAAAAATGGTTTTAAAGTAGCTGGCAGAAATACTCTGAAACCACAGTTACCAACTAAAGATAACTAAGCCATTTCTCTGTTAAGAACAAAGGAATATTATTTGGCAACTGTAGTTATCCAAATACAAATCTATAAATGTACTACATGTTTTCATCGATACATACAAAATGTATCAGCGCACCTTGTGACTCAGAACTGTGTCAACTAAAGCCCCTTTAATTCTGAAATCTGAAATATGCTGACAATAAAAAACCAACCAAACAAAAAGATGACCAGAGCAGAATATGAGAAAGGACATCATGTAACTTGAGAGGAAGTAATTCCCCCACCCCAATCATTAATCAGTTTGAAAAGAAGTTGACCCTCTCATAGTCAATACTTCAAATATTCACAGCTACAGCTAGACAGGGAAGACTGAATGATTTTTTGTCCTTGTAATGGACTATGGAAAAGTCAATTCTCCATGTAAAAAAAAAAGCTCTGAGCACAGTCGCCGAAACCTATTTCTGGCACTCTGAAAAATCCCCTTATATTTTTACTTTTGAGCACCAAAGACAAATCTGGTACAAAATTATAAGCAGGCTTCTCCTAAAATTTGTTCTAATATTACTTCTCAGAAAATGCTATTTTTTAAGCAAGTATTTTTAGTGAGCTGGCCCTAGTAACCACTTAAGCAACACGCAGCCACTCATGCAACTCCCTGCTCAATGGGGTAGAGAATTGGAAGAGAACTCACAGGTTGAGATAAAGATAGTTTAATAAGTGAAGGCAGGAGGAAAATAACACTCCACCCTGCCCCTGCCCAAAACAAGTGATGAAAATGGAATCAGTCACTCACCACCTCCCACGAGTACACCAATGCCCAGCCTGTCTCAAAACAATTGGCTACCTCCACAAAATACACTTCCCCTTTGTTGTTATTGCTGAGCACTATGTTATCTGGCATGTAATATCCCTTTGGTCAGTTTGGGTCAGCTGTTTGAATCATCCCCAACCTACTCTCTAAGGAAACAGTAGTGAAGAAAAAGCTTGACACCATGCAAGCACTGCTCACCAACAGGTAAAACATTGGTGTTATCAACACTGTTTTGGTCAACAAATCCAAAACACAGCACCATACAGCCTTTTATGAAGGAAAGTAATTCCATTCCAGACAGACTTAGTACAGTATGTTAGTATGAAATGGAAATTTTTTATAGTCAATGATATGATTCTAATGCTACTAGTTCATGTCATGCTTTACAGTAACTTACCTCTCTAACTTTAGAATGAACAGGAGAACTTTTGGGAAGATGAATTGCATGATGCATAAAATCCTGAATGCAGTTGTGTTCAAGTATCTACAGTAAAAATACACACACTACTGTTAACAAAATAAAACAGTAAGTACTGTATTCTGTGCAACAAGTTTTATTTTCCCCTAAAACAAACAACTGAAAATAGTCATAGTCTATAATGGATATTATTACTTACTTGGCTCCTGCTTGGCTCAAACATTTCCACATTATGGGCCTCTGTCTCCATAAACTGATTTTCAAAATTCCAGAATATACAATTAATCCAATTCTCAGAACCAGGTCTGATATTCAAAAGCACCTCCACACAGTAAATGAGAATTATTTGGTATCTGAAATTTGGCTGCAGCATTGTTATGATGCTTTAACTATGCTTTATATCATCTCTATGGAAATCCACAAGATCTAGGTAAATATTTTAGCTATCAAATATATAGACTTGCACATACGGAATAAAAGCTTCAATAACTCAGATAACTAGTGTGTTAATGAAAAGCACACCACTGCACCAGCTATTAAGAAGGAGAAAAACAAATGCTAAAGCTGAACCCAGGACAGTGTGACATGCTGTTATTCCCAGGCAATGCTGAAGAGGCCCTTTCCTTAAGGAAACAATTTCTTAAGGCCTCCTTAGGAACTGTTTTGAGGTTGAAAAGTCATGTATCTTCTCCACCTTGCTGCGTAAATAAAATTTCAAGCATCATATTACCTCTACAGATTCTCTTGACACCTTCTTCCAAGCCCTGAAGTAAACTTCTGAAATGTATTCCATCAAGAATCTGTATGAACATATGGGAAACACATTCAAGCAAGCATCCTAACCATATCTATGTACAATTCATTATAGTAACAATGTGAAATTTTTGATAAGTATTATTAATTCTATGCATTATCATTATTTTTTACAAGGTGAAATTACTGTGAAAGTTTACACTGATTAATATGGACAAAGTTAACCGTTAAGTAATAAACACAAGCTTTATTAAAAAAAACCCAACAAAATATCTCTTATGGTGGGAAAGGCAAAACAGCACAGATTTTATCTTGTATCTCGCTATTAATGCCTTCAATTCCTTATAAAAATTAAAATAATAATTCCCTATAAAAATTAAAAAACAAGCATGCATTATTCTAACTGAAAGCATAAAACCCCCTCTGATTATAATATAAGGAATCTATTCTGCAATATTTCACTGAATAATTACAGAAAAAAACCCTCAAAACCCTACGTTTTCATCCATCTGTCAAGTACTCAGGCCATGATCCTGCAAGGCACTTCTTACTAGAACATCTCTATATAAAACCTTACCAAAATAGCTTGCTTACAGGTGGTGAAATGGACCTGCAATTCTCACAGAAACACTGCAAATAATGCAGCACAGTTTATAGAAAGATTTTTGCTTTAGCTACTGCTAAATAAGCATTTTACTACACCTGTAATTGTACACAGAGGCATGTGCAGAAAAACTATTAAATGAAGTGGCTAAAACAATGCAGTAGTTATGCTCAGCAGATTTGAAGGTCTCTGGATTCTGATATATTTTATCAATATACTAGCTATTTTAAAGCATGAGCCAAATAAGACTTTAGCCAAGCTTTTAATGATCACTAAGAACTCTAACTGTGATGCATACCTTGGAAAGAATTGCAACTGGTTTTTAACAGTTCCATGTAACATTTTAATGAAGGCTACATTCCAGCTGAACAAAAAGCTCAAGAACCTTCTTCCCTGTTAGGATAAGAAAAAAGGAAAAACAAGAGAAGTCAAACCATAGAGGAATATCCAATTTAAAACCCACCTCAAAAATCAGTAAATACAGAGCTCAAAGATCAAAAGAAGTGATACCTTTAATTTTAAAAAGCACAGGTGAGACTGTTGCAGGGATAAAAAACATTTTTAAACAGAATGCAAGCATTACTGTTATTTAGACTGTAGAGAAAACACAAGCCAAATGAATATGTGTATTACAAATCTGCCTGCAATTTTTTCAATGCCTATTCTGTTTTGGTGTCCCTGCCCATGGCAGAGGGGTTGGAACTAGATGATCTTAAGCTCCTTTCCAACCCTAACTATTCTATGATTCTATGACTTCAAACAGTATTCCTTAATGAAAAGGGACTCTGTAGTATAGAACCCTCATTAAAGCCACATCATCAGATCTCTGTCAAGTGCAGTATCATTCCAGGATGAAACTGTAATGACAGTGAAGATACAAATAAAATAGTGTGACAACTCTGCCAGCACTGGATATAGAAACATATTTGAACAAAGCCACAGAGAACAGCTGTGCCACTGAAGAAAATAAATGTTCTGATTTGCAAGGATAATTCCTTTCTTACTGCTTCATGGAAGGTAATATTTGAAACCTCCTGGAGATGCTTTAATTCATAAAAAGAGAAAAAAACACTTTTTTTTTTCCTGATTTAGTTTTCTTCCATTTTAGCAACTCAGAAATGGTGATAATACATCTGATAAGCAAAAGAATTTTTGAAAGAAAAGGTACTGGAAAGATGTGGATGGAGGAAATAAGCTGTTGCTCTTCTGGAATCAGCAAGATCTGTCCATTAAAGCCTTACACAGTAAATGTACAGACAGCCTTTCTGGCTGATCTCACACATGAAGTAAAGGGCATCCAGCTTCTGAGACTTTGAAAAGTTTGATCATATGTAAAGGTGAGTCAGCCAGTTATAAGGGTCCTATAGATCTGCCAGCTTCCTAGGCAAAAAGAAATCAGGAAAATTAACAAGGAAGTGCAATAATAAAAAGCACACTGGCAGAAGCTCAAAAGGTGTACTGAACAATTAGGAGGTTCAAAGGCACTTCCATCGAGAGCTAGACCAACAGTTATGTTCAGACCTATGACAAAACAGAGAAAAAATAAGGCTGAGAATGCCAGACACGCTTTGAGCTGGAATACCATGTGGTATAGAGAAGGAATCATATAGGAAGAAACTATCCTTTGGTGGAACTGATAGCTTCAGAGCCTTCAGGTCAAGAAGTAATTCAGATCATAAAGACATGAAGGCTAATTACAATGTCAAAATCCTTCTCTGGTCTGACAGAATCCTTCCTGTTGTCAATGAGAGCTTCTTCCACCAAGAAAGAAAAAAGACAGAATGAGAAAAAGTCACTTGTCTCTAACTTTGGTGGTATAATACATATATGGGAGTCCCAGTGGTGCAGTCTTTCATCAACATCCCCAACAAACCAAAAGGTCAAGGAGTCTTGACTGACAGCTCCTGCCTCAACAAGGCAAAGATGAGGACAAACTCTAACTCACCTCATTTCTACAATCCCAGCAGCAAGACAGATGAAAAAAAAAATCACAAATAGCTTTCAACCAATTCTTTTATGCCTTAGATTTCAACAGATTGACCCTGATTCTGAAATGATACTAAGTGCCTCTAATTTCGTCTGCTGCTTGTGATCAATGGATGCAAAACGATTACAGTTATCAACATGGTCAGTGTCACGAAAGGTAAATTGGTGATAGGTGAATAAGACTGCAAACTTGTCATCTTAGGTTTTAATACGCTAACAGAGCATTGGGCATCTGGTACTGCTTTGCTTGTGGGCATGGTACATGTGACTGTTGCTTACACACACAGGTTTGCAAGGAGGAAGAGGGTATAACAGGTCTACCTCTAAAACACATGCTTTGCAGGGCTCTCCAGCTGTTTGACTGGAAGCCTTACCTGAACAAAAATGTTTCATAAATCAGAGATACAAATTCAGAGGATCACTCCACTAATGCAGCCTGAAATTAAGCTTCTGAGAAATATTATTGTCTGTTGAACAGCACAGCCTATGAAAGCAGAAAAACTGAACTCATCATCTTGCAATGAGGTGTGAATGGGCAATTCTGTATCAGTTTAATCTGACCTAGAATCAGAATACCACTTTGCTGACCTTCCCCTTCCCTTCATCCCTGCATATGATGAACCAGCCCAGAGAGTTCATCTGGCTGAAAAATAAGCTTTTAAGGAAAAAAAAAAAAAACAAAACAGTATCAGCTACCTCCTTCAATCAACACATGACACATAACACATACTGTGGAAAGGGCAATAAGAATGCCAGCCCATGGTAACATAGGATCATTGCACCCTGGAGTTACATCCGCTTAAGCTGCCACGGAGTTATGCTCTATGTGTACTCTAAAACAAATTAGGTATATTTTTCTTAGGAACTTTAGAACAAGCCTGCAGGCACTAAAGGAACTATTAGCCCGGATACAGGGGAATTGCCTTAGTGTATCTCAATCTTTGTCAAAATAACCCATCTTAAAATATAATGTGTAAGTAAAAAACCCCTAAACAAACAAAACCTAAAATTCCCAAACACGTACACAAAGAGCAAACACACACCAAACAAACAAAATCCACACAAACTTAGTGTCAAGTATCCAAAACTGGGTCTATCAAACATTTTACCTAATGCATTTGCTGTGACCATTTTTACAATGCTATATCCCCATACTGCCACAATCATGCATCAGTCTCAGAGCTCATTTTATGACAGAAGTTCATTTATTCCATGAAGGAAATATATATATTTTAAGCAGGCAAGGAAGAGTTAGAACTTCAGTGCAATGTCTTGTCAAAAGGCTGTCTTGTCATCTTACCACAATAAAAGCTTTGAAACTACTATCTTGGTGCACAGGCACAATCTAGAGACTACAATACGCAATTATTCACTAAGAGAAACAGGTAGTCAAATAAAACAGTTCTCGTTTCCCTGTAAAGTTGGGTTCTTCTTATACTACTTTCAAAACAGACTTGCGGAAATGCAATCTTCTAAATTGAATCATTTAGAAGGGAAATGATTTTGCTACAGTTATCCACCTCCAATAAGAGAAAAACTGCTTAAGAGAATTATACTAGGGAATGGTTTTTAGTATTAAGGGACATGCCCTGGAAGCAAAGCACTTGGTTCTTATTACCTCAGGATACATGAACTTCGGTGATGACACAGCCATATACTTTTAAGCTTTAGTTTGGAATAAGAATAGAGTTTTCCAAATGAAATAGAATATCAAACACTTACAGCTTTGAGTCAGAGCTGATATGTCTTGTATTGCTACCCACCCTGCTGTAAAAAAAGGCTTAATGCGAAACCATTAAAAGTAACCAAAGCCCACTCACTTAAAATCACAATAAAAGTTTCCTTACCTCTTCTTTCTTAATGTATTTTACACTCATAAAACACTGAAGCAACAAGTCCTTGAGTTCATTAATCTCCTCTGAATCATAATCAAAAGTAAGTAATGTCTGATGGAGATTCCATACACGAACTATATCTGCACCCTGGCGGAAGAAAAGAAAACCCACAATATAGTGAAGTGGATATAGCTTCAATGTGAAAAAGCATTTAGTGGGTTTTAAATAATGAATCTGAAAAGCATTGCCACTGACAGAAGATTTTCAGACTGTAAAATTATGAACATCACTAAAATTTACCCACACCACTGAGCAAAATTACAAAAAAGTGTACTATTTTTTAATACGCAGAAATATTTACTTTTGATAACTAAAGACATGCTCAAGTACAGAAAGAAAGCAGCTATTTCATGCAAAAGAGATGAAAGCTCTTGAAACTTCATACAATGAAAGCAGCTAACAGGCAAAAATAAAAGAAAGAAAGAAAATAAGCAAAGAAGGTAATTATTGGGTTAGCACAAAAGATGTACCCCACAATACTCCAAGTAACCCACACATTTAAAAGAAGAATTTCAGTCCATCAATAGAGAAATAAGAAATTATTTGTAGACAGATACAAAGTACCAGAAAATGAAGCTTGTCACAGAAGAAGTCTCTATGAATAAATGAATGTAATATTTAAAACCCGAATTAAGAGTTAAGCCCTACTGAAAACTTGGTCACTGGATTTTAAAAAACAAAACAAAACAACAACCAACCAAACCAAATGCTAAAAAAAACCCCATCCCAGTTCACTTGCGAAATTGATGCCAATTATCTTTAAAGTTTGTTCTGTGAAAGGCAACTTATGCAAGAAATGCAAAAAAAAAAGACGCTTCACAACCAACATATACCCTGAATTTCATTAACTGAGAAGCATTAAAACATGGAAAACAAGGTAACTTGATATAAAAGGTATTTTGCAGTGCTAATATTTCTTGGAATGTAGAGTAATTATCTAGAAGTCCATACAGCTTCACCATACCGTAGCAGCTGTACTCAGGCTTTTTCTTAGCAGGATAATAAATAGGGTCTTCCCTAGCTCCTCCTTTCCTTCCAGGCCTTTCTCCCACCACATTTCACATACACGCTGAATAGCACCCTGTAGCTTTTTTTCAGGTTCAGGTAGCACAAGAAGAATACCTACAACAATGAAATTAAGTATTTACTACAATGAACCAAGTTATTCCTGTAAAACACTAGTCTGTTAGTAGACTAAATACACTTCACAGTGTCAACCAGCGTTTTCCCACATTTGCATATCTTAACAGCTTATTCTGACTGTATTTACGCAGCTTTGCTAACTCGAAAGTTTTGGCCAAGTTTTTAGATGAGTAACAATGGAATCTGAAGTTTTGCCTTAAAAATAACGTAAGACATAGGATTAGGAAAGTTATCTGTCACTGGTAACGTTTGGAGAAAGAAAAAAAATCAAGTTCCAACTTCTCGATTGCATAACTGATTTTGAAGTAAATGCTCCCTGAATTTTGTCTCATAAATAAAAGGTTACATCAGTACCAACTTTTCCCTGGTAAATTGTGTTCCATAAGCCTGTCAAGTCAAACAAAAAGCCTAGTACACTCATTTGATCAAATAGTATAATGCCGTATTCTATAATAGATAGGTACGCACCCTTTAATATAAAAACACACTCTGTAAGAGCTTTGTAGTTTACAGTTTCATCCACTGCAGGTATGGAAGCAGAAACTACAGCTGTCACTCCTTGGATTACAGCTACAGTTTGTTTCTGAAAAAAAGAAATGTTGACGAAACAATTTTGCAGTTTATTTTAAACTCATAAGATAACTATGACAAGAAAGAAACCTCAGCAACAGAGCAAAACTGAATTATTATTATGCTTCCATTTTGAAGAAAGTATACTGGCGCACAAAACCCATCAATAAGAAGAGGCAAAATCAAAGATTTTTTAAAGCACATCAGTTTCTAAAAGGTTGAAAAGTGTTTTCAGCTCCAGCTAGCAGATAACTCTGTGACGGTACAGGTATATTCACTCCTGCATTAAAAACTTTACCTGCCACAAAACCACTCAAACACACATCAACTTCAGAGCTAAAAAACTCCTAATTAGCATGGTATTTGCAACTCCGGTTGCAATTCAGGTGATTCTTAGGTCTCTGCACATACAATTAATTTTCTACAAGCCTCTAGGTCTCCCGAATTATTTCCCCACTGCATTTCTTTTGTTTTCCTTCTAAATTAAATAACTGTTTTCCCCAGCAATCTCCAGACTATGCGCATTACAGTGCGGAAGGCAGTATACAAGGGTATGTGTCAGAAATTCTGTATAATTTAAATTTGGGGAGGGGTCTTCAAATCTAGATTTCACAGTCATTGTTTAATAAAAAGACAAAATAAAAAAGGTTGTGAATTTCTTATAGTATATGCCAGACACTTAAGGAACAACTGAGATACCAACATTTACTTCTGGAAATAACACACACAAAAAGGCCACTCAACCCTAATGAAAAATATCTGTGTCCCATCTTTGCTAATTCAAATTAACAGCAGAACTAATATTTTACAGTACAGACCAATCATTAGTTCAGTTTAACCCAAGCATGACAGTTAACATCTTTACAGAATGAGGCAGAGTGGTGATGTTTGGAATTCACCTCATTTAATAACCCTTGCATGTTCTCAGATGTTATAGAAATATTACATTTTATTTCCCAGAAAATATGAAAAACTTATTTTATTTTTAGTTTACAAGACTTTTACCAGTTCTGGAAATATCTCAACTTCCATGTCATCATTATTTTCATCATCTTGGATCCTCTGCCATGTTTCCACAGGGTTCTCCATCAAACACTCTGTCAATAGCTGCATCAGTCTTTCCCACAGTACTTCTTTTTTCTTTCTCGGCAATTCTTCAAGTAGTTCATTCAAGTCAAAACGATCAAACGCTTTTTTCTGTGAATGATCAGAAGATACACAATATCACACCAGTGAAGTGGTTTATATTTTATCTTCATGCTGACTGGTTCTAGAGCTCAAGTCTGATAAGGAACAGCTGAGGGGCTTGGGGTTGTTTAGCCTGGAGAAAAGGAGGCTCATGGGGGACCTTATTACTCTGTACAATTACCTGGAAGGAGGATGGAGCCAGAAGGTGGCTGATCTCTTCTCCCAAGTAACAAGTGATAGGACAAGAGGTAACAGCCTCAAGCTGCACCAGGGGAGGTTTAGACTGGATATTAGAAAAAAATTCTTCACAGAGAGGGTGATCTGGCATTGGAACAGGCTGGCCAAGGAAGTGAGGGAATCACTGTCTTTGGAAGCATTCAAAAAACATGCAGATGAGGCCCTCAGTGATATAGTTTAGTGGTGGTTTTGGCAGTCCTGGGGTAAAGGTTGGACTTGATGATCTTAAAGGTCTTTTTCAACCTACTTGAGTTTATGATCACATTTCCTAAAATTACACTTTTTTACATTTTCCATTCCTCTGCAGTTAGAAATAAATACCTTCTAGAATTTTTATGACTCTAAAAAACAGCATAAAAAAAAAATCTGTTGCTCAGCTCTTTCTTATGTAACAACAGCGCTTCTTTTAAGACGGTAGCCCTTAGCAACACTAACAGCAACCCTTGATAGCAACACTACCAAACATAAATCACATCCCCATAGCATGAACTCCTGTTTCTCATGTGTCCTGAATATTTCGTTCCCAAGGGAGACAATTCCATGCCCTTAACTAAGAAGCTCAAACTGCGCAGAATTGAAGTACGTTGCTATCTTAGATATAGCTTGATGATGGCTGCTGGAAGAAAACACTTAAGCAGGGACTAGAAATGCAGGTACAGCCATAAGGACAGCACTAGAGATTCTGACTGCATACAACAGTGCTCCGTACACTGCCCTATTTTAAAGTCCCCCCACCCAACCATTAACCCCAGATTTCCCTCTTACGTTTTACTGAATGGGAAGCAACTATTAGCCTTTGTAAGAGACTTGACTAAGAAACTGATCAGAACTAGTTCCTCAGAAGAAGGTTGCTAGAAGAGTTTACCTCAAAGACACAAAAAGCTTGTTACCATCAAAGAAGGGCAGGCAACCTGCTAGGAAAGGGAATAGGCAGAGAAAAGATGAGAGGAAAGAACAAATACAGCCAAAGGAAGCACAAGTAATTTCCGAGCCGTAATTTGCAATACTGAAGTGAAGGTTTACCAGATCAAAAACATTTTGGAGGAATGAGGGAGAATGTCCACAATCTTGAAATATATCTTTAGTTTGCAGATACACTAAAAAACAAATCAAAAAGTTCAAGAAAAAAGTAAACCAGAACATAATTAAAGAAGCAGCACAAGAAGGATCTCAAAAGGGTATGAGAAGAAAGATCCTGCTACATATTTATAACAGAATTTCTATCCTATACAGCTGGAAATAAATACAATAAAGCAGAGTCCACACAGGGAGTTCTGCAGCCCTCTACTTCAAACAAACCCAAAAGACAGGATATTAATATTCTACTGTTTTGAACAAAAGGAATGAATTCATAAGATGACAAGAGCTTTCTGATCTTTCTTTGGGACAATAGGAGAGAGAATTATTTCAATTTCATTATTTTCCTATGAGGAAAAAGGATGTCGTCGAATGATAGTCATATGCTTGATTCCTATTTTCCTCTCTAAGAAATAATGTATTTTCTTGAATTGGAACAGTTTTCATGGAAAAAGTTAACAGCACCTGATAAAGACCTCAGTGAACAATGCCATAATACAGCAATATTTTAAAAAGATTACAAAGAAAAATAAGTTAAATGACCAAGGCAAACTTTGGAAAATTGGCAAACCCCTGGAATTTTACAAGATGTGAATGAAACAAGTTATTGAGAGGAGGGAAGAGGAAAATTGAAGGGAAAGGATGGGGTGTAGAATGCAAGACATTGAAAGAAGCAGTGACGCTAAGAATAGAACTGTAAAAACAAAAGGCAAATTATGAGGCTAGAGATCAAAACAGAAGAAAAAGAGCATAAATAGAATATGAAAACTAAGGAAAACAGTGAGTCTAACCACACTTTCCTCTTCTTTCTACATTTATGCATCAAAATATCATTAATTACTATCAAAAAGTAATCTGAAGGTTTAGGTTCCCTTATGCTATGAAGACATGAAGACAATTTTAATCAATATACTCATTATAGCTGGCAACTCAGTTTCCAGCAATACTGGCAAGAGCTGAAAACTGCTGCGAGACAAATCCTGTGAGTTGGTGATGAAAAATAAAAGGATGAAAAAAACAATTCGTAATCCAAGTAGACCATGATATGTTAAAATTGATTACTGGATGACAATGGCAGAACCAACATGGCCAAATTAATCTCAAAGGAAACAAACTACTATGTTATTTTAAACAGAACAGTTTACTATTAAAGTGCTTAGATTTTGGGGAAAAAAAAACAACACACATAGCAGACTTCAAGCAAAGGCAATCTTGTACTACAGTTGCCGTTTATAGCCACATGTGGGAATGCAAACGAAATAAACAGCAAATTTCTTGGAAAAAGAGATTCAGTGACATTTGGGAGACAAACATTTCTAAACTTATTACAGCAAATATGATCCCTATCACAGAAATCATATGTTTAATACATTTGCTACATTAGTAAATTAGTTCATTCCTTTATGGACATCAAGGTCAACTGATCCACTTTATCCTGATACAGGTAGTATGAGGATAAAACTGACTGGAAACCTTAAGAAATTCAACTGACAATAGCATTTATTAAGGCTAGAGAAAGACGTACATAAGAAATCGTGCTTACCTTAATACTAGACAGACTGAAGTGTGGTAGAAAACACACATTATTATTTCATATTACTATGCAATATCAGTTACACAATATGCGAATGAACTTTTAATTAGTACATTTCAGTGGCTTTGTTTTGTTGCGCTTCCAGCTTCTCTCTACACTCATTTAGAGGGCAAACAGTGGGTTACATCTCCACGTCTACATCATTCAGATAAAAAGAACTATCAAGCACAATTACACACACATTAAAGAATAAGTGGGCAGCATAAACTACCAAATGAATCAACAAATATTAGCGAAACATGACTCTGCTATGTTTGCATATTAGCTCATATTTATTACACAACAGTAAATTCTTTTATAGGTTGAAATTAAAAAAAAAAACAAAAAAAAAAACAAACCACAAACACTTCATCAATACTTTTTTTATAATTACCACAGTATTAATCATTCTAAAAAAAAGAAAAAGTAAACTGCATGTGTAACAATCAGATCTTTAAAAAGTAATTGATTTGTATATAGCAAAATTTCATATTCTACAACTTCTTCAGTTATGTTCCCTCAAGTGCCGCTTGTACTTATTTTCTACAGCAATTATTCCAGCACATCTGCAGGCACCAGGAAAATAACCTCTAACCCTATGACACAAAATTTCTGCGCTAATAACCTACTTTTAAGATGTTATTAAGTCACACACATATATCATGGCTTACTTACAGGATGCTGAGTATAACGCAAGAAGTCTTCAACTGAATCCTTAGATACAATTTCTAAAAACGCTTCACGCTTCATTGTTGTCATGTCCTTCCTTGCTTCATAAACAAAAAAGAATGCTAAGAGAAAATACTGTTTCTCAAAATAAGATCACGTTTGGTCTCAGTGAAAAATGTATGAATTTACATTCTTTATGCACATGGTCATAAATATAAGACGTTTTCCCCTCCAAAATACTTTAAAGTTATCTGAATTATCATTTAGATTCATAACGCTAGGCTGCAGTACTTGCATGCTTTCTCTGTAGTTTGTTGGTTTTTTTTTCACTAAAGAAGTCTTAAAACAGAAGAAAGTTTTAATGGATACTTCGGTTTTTAAGTGTATGACCCAGCACACCCCCCTATTAGGTAGCCATTCTTCCCGACGACAGCATTTACTATCACGAAAAGTAAACCCCTGGCAGCGTTCAAGGCCAGGCTGGCAGAGGATTTGCACAACACAGGCTAATGGAAGGTGTCGGGCCTGAACTAATTAGCTTTAAGGTCCTTTACAAGCCAAACCATTCTGTGATTCTTCTCATGGGCAGCAGGATATTCTCTCCTTTTCTCCCTTGTCAGGTAAAGACTACGGGAAAAGGGCAACGATACTTCCTGGCACCGAGAGCTCACTTTACACACCTAAGCATGCCTTTCATCCTAGGTGATTCCTGACGTGCTTTTCCCACCCCTACCAGTTGGAAACTGCCTTATGCAGCCCTTGCTGCGCACGCAGCCGTGATAGCGCGGCGGATGCCTGCCCGGGGCACGGTCCGGGCTAGCCTGGGGCCGTCCACTCGCCGGGCCGCCGCCATGTCCACAGCCCCGCCCCACAGGCCGCCGCGCGAGCCCCGCGGAGCGGGTGGGAAGAGAGCCGCACCGCTTACCTGACGCTCCCTCAGACAGAAGTGCTCATCGGCCACTGCGCTACATCTCCAACAGCGCCGAGCTGCCTGCACAGAAGGGAAACAAAACCGGCCGGGCACGCAGAAGGAGAGCGGGCTCCTCTCAGCGGCGCTGCCCAAGGCAAGCCCCTTCCGTGCCAATTCCGCGGTGCCGCTCGAGGAC